>JAKOGI010000270.1:605000-640000 GCA_029747015.1 Carnegiea gigantea | reverse complement strand
TCCCCATCATGATCATCACCCCAATCATGTCCATCAACATCATCAGCTTGTGCAGTTTCATCGACTAATGTTGTGGCTATTATGTTATCCGCATTCATGGTTGTCATTCCTAACTATTGATAGGCAAGTTCTAAATTATCCTCATCTGTAGGGACACCGCGAGGTTTGTTCCGTATAGTTACCCACTAATTTGCTTTTCCTGGTATCCCCTCAGGGCACTTTAGGTATACCACTTAGGTTGTAGTGTCAGCAAATATGAATGGGTCAAAGTTTATGTAATATCGGTTATGATTAACCTCGGGATACGGGAAAAATTTAGGATAATATAGGCCCCGAGAAACATCCGAGTCAAACTACTCACAATTAAAAAGTATACATTTTTTAATTAGTTCACCCGTAAATTCAATACGAATGATTTTATGAAGTATGCCATAATAATCCCCTAATACTTCATCACCTTCGCCAACTCCTTGGACACACACGCCACAATTATATGTGGCTTCACCTTTATTCCTAGCCTTGGTATGACACAGATAATCATTAACTTTATACCTAGAAAAATATTCTACTATCATAATCGGTCCATGAGATAAGTTCACCAAAAAATTTTACCTCTCATCATCAAACACCTGGTGTTCACCTTAAAATGTGTTACCGCAAGTGCACGGTGCCAGTTGTAGCTAGCAACTGCAAGTACGGGTCGTGTCCACAGGGAACTTGATTTCAACCACCGAATTCAACTTTAACACTCGAGTCAGGCAAAAGTCCACTTTAGGTAAATGTTGCTGACTAACAGTACTATTCTGCTGAATTATCTAATTCAATGTTAATAAGGGTCCTCGATTGGGGTTCACCACACTATTATGCTATATGAATCGCAATTAGGTCAAGCAAACCATGTCCATGAATAAATCGAAGTGGAAAGGATTACCACTTAGAGCGCATCTAAGCATTCTCTCAAAAGTCAATAGACTGGCTAAACTAATCTTAATTATCTATTTTCATGAAATTAAGATTAACAAACAGGACATCCTTGGTGAGAAGTTGAGTTAGAGGTTTAGCAATCTTGGAGAAATCCTTGATAAAGCGACGATAAAATCCCGCATGACCAAGAAAACTCCGCACCCCTTTTATCGAAGTAGGAGGGGCAATCGCTCAATAGCGTCAACTTTGGCTTTATCCACCTCGATGCCCCTAGCAGATACGACATGACCCAGTACGACTCCCTCCTGTACCATGAAATGGAGCTTTTCCTAATTCAGTACTAAGTTGACTTCCTCGCATCTACGGAGTACCTTGGTTAGATTTTCTAAACATAGATCAAAGTGCCTCCATAGATGGAGAAGTCATCCATAAACACCTCCATGGTATTTTCAATAAGGTCTGAGAATATGGCAGTCATGCAACGCTGAAAAGCGACAGGGGCATTACATAGCCCAAAAGACATCCTTCGATAAGCAAAGGTGCCATAAGGGCATGTGAAGGTCGTCTTCTCCTGATCATCAGGATGGATAGGAATTTGGAAGAAACCTAAAAATCCATCCAAATAGCAGAAGAGGGAATGCCTTGCCAGCCTTTTTAACATCTGGTCAATGAAGGGGAGGAGAAAATGGTCTTTTTGGGTGGCTTGATTCAGTTTACGGTAATCAATAGACATTCTCCACCCGGTCACAGTCCTAGTCGACATGAGCTCGTCACGCTCATTCTTGATGATGGTCATCCCACCTTTTTTAGGGCCTACCTGAACTGGACTCACCCACTCACTATCTGAGATAGGGTAGATGATCCCATCATCAAGTAGTTTAACAATTTCCTTTTTCACAATCTCTTACATGTTAGGATTTAAACAGCGCTGAGGTTGTCGGAAGGGGCGATGACCTTCATCAAGAAAGATACGGTGCATGCAAAATGAAGGACTAAGTCCCCAAATATCATCAATACTATAACAAATGGTACCTCTATGCTTACGAAGCACATCTAACAATTGTTCCAACTGGGGGCCATTCAGTTTAGTATTAACAATAACGGAAAACTGATGGGTGGAGTCAAGAAACTCATACCTGAGATGGGAAGGTAGAGATTTTAGCTCTACCTTTGCTGGGCACTCATCTTCTTTCTTGGAGGTGGACTCCTCCACACTAAAGATCTCACTGCGGGACTGCCTAGGCATGTAGGCAGTGGAATCATTGAGGAGCCTAACATACTCCTTCTTCTCCCCCGAATAGGAGTCGATTGCATTGCAGCAAATCAACGCAGCCTCTAGTGGGTCCTCCACAGAATGTTAAGTCTTGGCCTCCTGGTTGAGGGCTTTCTCTAGCATATCGACTCTACAGCACGAGTCGCCTGAGGTGGGGGAGGCCATAGCTTGGGGCAAGCTAAACTCCACCTTTTCATCCCCTACTTAAAGGGAAAGCTTGCTATTCTTTACATCTATCATCGCTCCTGAAGTGGCTAGAAAAGGTCGCCTAGGTATGATAAGGATGCGGGAGTCTTCCTCCACCTCCATAACCACAAAATCGCATGGGATGAAGAACTTGCCCACTTATAGTGGGACATCCTCAACAATACCCAAAGGGTACTTAACGGATCTATCAGCTAGCTGCAAAGAGATGGTAGTAGGTTTCAACTCTCCTACTTGTAGCTTCTTGCATATAGAATAGGGCATGAGACTCACGCTAGCTCCAAGGTCGCATAATGCCCTGCTAATAGCCACATCCCTAACTGAACAAGGAATGGAGAAACTTCCTGGATCTGAAAGCTTAGAGGCAGTTTGTTCTGAATAATTGCACTGCACTCCTCAATGAGTGCCACGGTGGCATTCTCGAACAGCTTCCCTTTGTTGGATAATAAATCTTTTAGAAATTTAGCATATGAAGGGATGTCAGTAATAGCCTCTAGGAAGGGAATGTTGATGTGGAACTTTTTCAGCATCTCGAGGAACTTCCCGTACTTGTGCTCCTCCTTAGCCTTCACTAGCCTTTGAGGATATAGAACAGAAGGCTTGTAAGGCTCCACTGGAGGTGAAACATGCTCAGCTCTAACCTCCTGGGTCGTTTCAGTATGGACCCTCTCATTGGGAATCTTAGTAGGAGCCTCCTTGTCAACATCGCCCTTATTATCAGTCGCCCTCCTTTCCTCCCTCATAGGCATTGGAGAACTCTCTAACTTGCTGCCGCTCCGCAGTGTGATGGCATTCATCTGACCCTTAGGGTTGGTCTCAGGTTGACCTAGTAGATGTCCCTGGGGCCTGAACAGATGACTCACCTGCTGTGTAATCTGGGCTATCTGGTTCTCCATCGTTTTCTAGTGAGTGGCCATAGTCTCAAATTTAGCAGTCAACAGACTAACCGACTCACCTAATGCCTCATTGGTTTTGGTTTGGGTCGCTGTGAAGTACTCCATAAGACTCTCCAGATTGGACTTGGGTTGGGGTGGCTGTGATTTTTTTGGAGGTGGGGTGTAAGGAGCCCTATATTGAAAACTAGGGGGCTGGGGCTGAGTGGCATTAGGTGGCAAGGGGTTATTATTTCGGTAGGAGAAATTAGGATGATTTCTCCAACCTGGATTGTATGTGTTTGAGTATGGGTTGTTTGTGGGCGTTGGCTATAGTTTTGCTTCGCATTAGCGTGCTCAACGTCCTAGAAAGAAGATAGGCACTTAGCAGTAACGTGGCCTTGAATGCCACAAATCTAGTAAAGGGCCCCAACCTCAAACATTGCACCAGACGAACCTCCCACTAAACTCCCTGGAGGAGGAGTCCCAAGCCTGTTAAACTGCTGCGCTAAAGCATCAACCTTGCTAGCTAGTAAGTCCACAGCGTCGACTCCATAGATCCCACTGGTCCTTTTTGGGACTGCCCTCTCGCTGGACCAATGGTAGTTGTTGGAGGCTATCTCCTTTAATAAGGTCTTCGCAGCCTCTATCGACTTCCCCATAAGTGCGCCGCCAGCTGTGGCATCAACAGACATCTTCAGGGACTGGTCTAATCGATTGTAGAAGGTTTGGATTAGAAGCCAGTCGGGTACTCCGTGGTGGGGGCATTGGCGTTGGAGATCTGTGAACCTTTTCCATGCCTTATAAAGTGACTCATCGCCTTGTTGAGAGGAGGTAATTTCTGCTCTCAACTTAGCAGTCTTGCCTGGGGGAAAGTACTTGCCTAGGAATGCAGTCAATAGGGCCTCCGAAGTAGTGAAGGAGTTAGACTTTTCATTAAGAAGCCAATCACTGGCTCTATCCGTCAGCGAAAAGGGGAAGAGCCGTAGTTTGATGGCGTCGGCGGAGACCCCGTTGAGCTTGATGGTGTCACACTTCGTTAGGAAGTTGCAAAGGTGAATGTGGAGGTTCTCCATAGGACGTCCAATGAACTGGTCTTTCTCTACGAAAGACACAAGAGTGGGCCGCAGCTCGAAGTTGTTCGCTTCGACGGCCGGGTTGACGATGGACGAGGGGAGGCTAGTAGCCTGCGGAAGGACATAATCTCGCAGCACCTTAGGATTTCTCTCGGCCATGATGACTTGTTGCTGTTGTCGCTTCCTCACACCGTTCTGCCTTCGCGCAGTGGCTTCTATCTCATGGTCAAAGGGAATCAGTTGTCGATCCCTCTGACTGCACCTGTGCATACAAAGCCAAAACTACACCAAGCGTTAGCAAGTCCAAGGAAAGCTAAAAGAACAAGGAGAAAAGGAAAAGCGAAAAAGAAAAAGAAGATGCCTAATCTAGAGCGTTTTGAATCACTTTCAATGTTGAAACAGACAAGTTCCCCGGCAACGGCACCAAAAACTTGTTCGTCTTAAAATGTATTACCGCAAATGCACGGTGCCAGTTGTAGCTAGTAACGGCAAGTACGGATTATATACACATGGAACTTGGTTTCAACCACCGAATTCAACTTTAACACTCGAGTCAGGCAAAAGTCCACTTTAGGTAAACGTTGCTGACTAATAGTACTATTCTGCTGAATTATCTAATTCAATGTTAACAAGGGTTCTAGATTGGGGTTCACCACACTATTATGCTATATGAATCATAATTAGGTCAAGCAAACCATGCCCATGAATAAATCGAAGTGGGAAGGATTACCATTTAGAGTGCATCTAAGTCTTCTCTCAAAGGTCAATAGACTGGCTAAACTAATCTTAATTATCTATTTTCATGAAACTAAGATTATCAAAGCCACAAGATTTCATAATCAATTATTCCCAATTGAAACCCTAACTATTTTCATGCTAGGTGGATCAATTGCCTACAAAGTCGAACTAGGTAAAGGATCCAGCTTTTGTTGATCTACTAGACCCTAATTAGGAGCAGTGAATAAAACTCTTTCAAGCAATTCAGCGAACAGTTGTCGCACTAAGCAGGAATTCACATTATAGTCATGGACATGATTCACATAAACCTAAAACATAATTCACTTTTGCATAATAGGGGCTACACCCAATCCAAGACAACCAATTTAGCCCCTAATCATTCTTGCACTCACAATCACAATCAAAAACGCGAAGAACATGATTAAAGGTACAAACTTTGAACTAGAACGCAAAAGAAAGAAGGAAAAGAATGTACTTAATTAATCGCAGCAACAACCCACAAATTCGTATCCAATCAATCCAATACTTGAAATTCTTGGGAGAATATTGAAAACCTAAAAACACTCAAAATCGCCTTCTTTTGAGAGATGGTTACTGTAGAGAAGAAAAATTACAAGATGTCCAATTACATCGCCCTTGCCGCAATTAATTGTAGTCCACTAAAGTGGTACGGTCGTGCCAGGTGGCACGGTGCCACCATGCCACTTCCCTGCCTAGTGCCTTCCTGCTTTCTCAGCGTGGCACGACCGCGCTGCTCGGCATGGGGTCACCATGCCACATCTCTAGGCCTTGACAACCTCCTTTTTAGCTCGAAACCCGCCTTCCTGGCCTTCTTTTTGCGCGACATTAGCGGGTTTTCCCTCTTTTTTTCAACCGAACTCCTGAAAAGCATAAAAACATATCATATAAGCAAATTGGGGGTAAAGAAGGCCTATTCGACCATTGTACTTTGAAATTCAACCCAAAAACTGCAGAAAGGAGAGGTTAAAATTAAGTCTGAAAGAGGTAAAATGGAGGTTTATCAACTCCCCCATACTTATCTCTTGCTTGTCCCCAAGCAAGATTGTCAACTAACAGGATGATGGGGAGAGATACCTCGAGTTGTCACCCTCCTCATGTAAGCGGCGACAACTAAATTAGCGATCATGGTAGCTCATAGCTCGGACACACAACAAGGGCAAAACTTTTTTCCAAAACATATGTTTAAAATGTAAATCACTCGACTATGGTGCAAGAGTAAACACCCAATTTGAACCACTTAGAAGTGTCTTGCTTCCCCCTGAATCGTTGATGAGCTAGTTAGACTGGTAGATTCTCACTTTAGAAGTAAGAATTGAAACACTCCCCTCATGTGTTTAGGGTAGAAATTGATCACTCAAGATCACCCTCAATGCACGCATTCTACCATAAGCTTAGCAAAACTCTCAATTCTCCATCAATGGAGGCAAAATGTGCAGGTGTCAATCATAAGGACTTTTCAAAGGTTGTATCGGGGTTATGGCTAGAGGTAAGCGAGGCTAGAATTTAGGTAGGAGGAGCTAAATAGCCAAGTGGAGAGCAATGACAACCATCTCCTCACCAAGAATACAATCATTACCAATATCCCATAATTCAAAACACAAGGAAAAGGGAGTTGAAACTACTTCTCTTTTTGCTAAATCCCTTGGCCACACATCTTATTCATGCACTTTTCTTCTTTTTTGTTTGTGCCTTTGCTTTTCTTCTCCTTTTTTTTTTTGAAAGAAAACGAGGCAAGAGAATGGCCAAGGTCTAGGGACTATTTCAACTCCTAGCTGTACAACGTTAACAACCAATCAAAGCCAACCACTGGAATGCACCAACGAGCATATTACTCACATCAAAAGTAACTCATGACATTGCTCTACTAACTTGGATAGCATAGGATTATTCATTTCAGGTCATGGGTTAAGTAGACATGGGTGAATCAAATGACAGGGGAACAACTCAAAGGGGATGACAAACAGATCATAATAGCACGGGGTGGCTTTTTGGCTTATGTGGCATTATAAACAAACGAATGCCTCAATCATATTAACACCATGCACATGATAGCTGTGACCTCGAAGAGGGTTAGGCCAAGTTCTAGGGATGTCTATGCAAAGGGGTGAACACTCACGAAAGGATGTTCAAGACCATGTAAAGTGAATGGTCATTACAGGCTCAAAAATCTCAATAAGTCTTCTACCAAAATCAGGAACTAGCTCAAATGGCCAACAATCAAGGCTCAATCAATTCACAGCACAGCAGCCCTCAAAGGCGAATATACGAGCACACTAGCCCAGCAATCAAAAATATTTCCAAAACAGTTTCACAAGACATTAGCCCAAATTGAGCCTCATTCACCACAAACCACCACAACCAACCAATCATATCGTCACCCCTTGAATGTCATCATTAGAGGGGTTTTTGTAACTTTTTTTCTTTTTTTTCTTTTTTTTTCAAAAGCAATAAAGTTAGCTAAAAGATCCACAAGTAGATAACTAAAGAGAAGGGTGAAAGGGTTACCTCATGGTCTTGGACGACCCTGCTCATCATGTTCCCGCTTCAGATCAATGGTTAGGAAGAAAATATATATAATACATCATCTACCTAAATGCAATGTCCTACATGCCTACCTAATGTATGAAATGAAATGAAGATCTAAGAATGCCTCTAAACTAAAATGAAACCTAAAGTTCTAAATGCAAAGATGTATGTACACAGTGCAACCCACTAAACAGGCATAGATATCCCCCCATTCTTGGATTATTTATTGTCCCCAATGAAAATGATATGCATAAGAGGAGAAGGGGAGGGGGAGTACAACTTATAGTCACTAGGTGCCATCGGGCTCGGGAGGTGGCTAGAAATGCAGAGGAAATGGGTGGAAGGTAGATGAAGGGCCTGGATCATAGGAGGGAGGGGACGACGAACCCCCTTGGTCATCTGAGAAAGTGCGAAAGCCCTCCTCCAATTGCCTAATGGACTCTGACTGGCGCCAAAGTAACTTATTCATCTGCCGGTGCTCCTTATACTCCTGGGCTTTCCTCATAGCTCGTTCCTCCTCTCGCTGAATCCGCCGCCTCTCCCGCTCCTCCTAGCGATCAACAAAATTCCGGAAGTAAGAGACTCCCTCCTCAATGGAGTCCATGCATCCAGAGAGACGATGGAGGTCATCACCCATGCCAGCATAGTCCCCCCGAAGACCCGAAACCTCCATGTGGAGGTTGGAGAAGGACTGGAGGAAGGCGGGGTTAAGCAACATATAGGCTACAGCAGAAGAAGAGGACCCGCTGGTCTCATAGGGAAAAGTTGGGTGAAGTGGTGGTGGAGGTGGTGGGATGACGGCCTCCTCAGCATGGATACCCTCAGGCTCGGGCCCTCCTTGTCTCGCATCAACGTTGCCCTCCTCCTCATCGTCATCATCACCCTCCTTTTCATCATCATCATCACCCCCCTCCTCATCATACTCAATATCCTTATCCGCGGCCAACTGTTCTTCCCTAGGTAGAACAGTTGCCCGAATAATCCGACGGTCACAGTTCCAATTCCTCTTGTTGGCGACTGTGGTGCACTCAACATTAGGAAGGGTAAAGAGGATGGTTTTGTGGTGGGGGTACCTAATAGTTTTACCTCGGGTGTCAATAATTTGCATATGATGGAGGGTGCCGATATCGAGGTGACCACCCAGGAAATGGGGCTCAAGAGTAGAGAGCCTCGAACTGTGGCCTAAGGTAATGGCAATAGCGGTGACAGTGCCACTAATCCTTATGACGTTCTTATTGCTAACCTTGGCCACGTCAGCTAAGTGGCAGATTATAAACGCCCCTATGTCTATGGGGGTGCCCGATAGTGTATACCAGATAATAAACAACTTTGCCTTCTGACAACCATTTTGGTTGTCATTGCGATCGAAAATGATATTCGTGGTCAGGCGCTGAAGATAACGCAAGTTGACATTACAGATATCGGTGGCCTTAGCTTATCGGGGGTTAAAAACTCTAGGTCACCCCCACCGATCAGTGTAGTCCTTCTGCTTGGAGCATGTAATGCTCGTCCAAATGGGGCCGAGTGGCCATAATGAGGGCACATCTCTATACGCCGTGTCGACCACCGAAAATTTCAGTAACTCATTAAACATCCTCAAGTTCATCCGGTGGTCCATATTGAACATGCGAAATGAAATCACTACCTCATAACCCCTAAAAGTACCATCCCAATCGACATGTAGAGAGCTCAAAAACTCGACCATAAGATGGTCATATGATGTACATTGCATGCTAATATACTCAGTCCATCCAAGTCTACCAATCAGAGTCAACATGTCATCCAACATCCCTATAGTCCTCAATGAATCAACATGAAAATATTTCTGCTCACTAGTGTTCCTAGTGGCTAAAATCTCATATCTAGACTTTTGCTTATCACTAACAAACTGCAATCTCTAGTGTTAGTAGACTAAATTAGAGGGTAGGCATCCTTTGTACCTTTAGCAGAAGCGGTTGCAGCTGAGGAGGAGGTAGCTCGGGAGGACTTCTTGGGTTAGGATGGAGCCTTGGAACCCTCTCCAACTCTTTTCTTGCCTATGATTGTGAATGAAGAACAGCTCGGGGTGTGAGGGTGAGAGTAAAAGCTTAGAATGGCAAGAGGAGGTGCAATTTTGCTCTCTATAATCTTCAACCTCAATAATGGGGGTTAGGGTTTTAGAGAGAGAAAATGGGTTGTAGAATGGGATGAATTTGGGGGTGAAAATGTGAGAAATTTTGAGAGGAGAGTGAATGAAAGTGAAGGAATTGAAAAAATTTGGGAGAAATTTAAGAGTGTGGGGGAGGAATTGAGTGTGTAATGGTAAGAAAGAGAGGAGGGTTTTCATGGTTTTAGAGAGAGACAGTGTAGAGCTTGAATGGGGAAGAAGGAAGAAGAAGGAGGAAATCGGCCTTTTTTGTCGATTTTTAATGTGGCACGGTCGTGTCATCAGGCATGGTGCCACCGTGCCACTTTGCTGTTTTTGTACTGTATTGCTGAAAATGTGGCACGGCTGTGCCTTAAGGCACGGGGCAACCATGCTACTTTTCTGAGCATCGAAGCATGATTTTCTTGCTCCCTTTTTTTTTGAAGTCTTGAGGGGGGTTGGTATGGTCATGCCACCCAGCATGGGGTGCTCATGCCAACTTGCTACCTCCTAATTCATTCCTTTCAAGAAGCTCGCTTCCTTTGTCACTCAGGTTTTTTTCGCTTGAGCTTTTTCCTCTCATTTTTTTTCATTTTCATTTTTTTATTTTTTTCCTTTTTTTTCCGAAAGCAGTAAAACTTGGGTTGCCTCCCAAGAAGCGCTTGTTTTAGGTCCCGAGCTTGACCTTGAGAGTCTCTAAGGAGAAGAGACATTGGGGAGGGCACAAGTAACCTTCCCCTTAAGTGACTCACCGGCGACGTAGTATTTCAGGCGAGACCCGTTCACCTTGAACGAGCCGGTGGTCTCAGCGCTGATCTCAATAGCCTGTATGGGTATACTTTCTACCCCTTGAAGGGGCCTGACCATCTAGAACGAAGCTTCCCCGAGAAGAGCTTCAAGCGGGAATTGAAGAGAAGAACTAAGTCACCTTCGCGAAACTCGCGACGATTAATAAACTTGTCGTGCCACCTCTTTGTTCGCTCCTTATAGAGTCTAGAAGTTTCATAGGCATCCAAACGAATCTCCTCGAGTTCATTCAATTGTAACATCCTTTTCTCTCCTGCAGACTTCAAATCGAAGTTTAAGTGCTTGATGGCCCAGCACACCTTGTGTTCTAGCCCCACGGGCAGGTGGCAGGGCTTACCGTAGACTAGCCAGAACGAGGTGGTTCCAATTGGAGTCTTGAACGTGGTCCAGTAAGCCTAACGACGTCATCCAGCTTGTCCGCCCAATCTTTACGAGATCTCGCAACCGTTTTCTCCAAAATGGACTTGATCTCACGATTGGAAATTTTCACTTGGCCACTAGTCTAAGGATGGTAGCCAAGTCCATACTTATGGTGCACTCCATATTTCTTCAATAAGGCCTCTAACTTCTTTTCGATGAAGTGTGTCCCATTATCACTGATTAGCACCCTTGGGACTCCAAAACGAGGGAAGATTACCCTCTTGAATAGCTTAACCACTACCCTTGAGTCATTAGTAGGGCTAGCTACTGCCTCCACCCACTTGGAGACATAATTCACTGCAACTAGGATATACTTATTACCCCTCAAGGACGGGAAGGGGCCCATGAAGTCGATGCCCCAAACATCAAAGATCTCAACTTCAAGGATGAAGTTAAGGGGCATTTCATTCTTCCTTGATGAATTCCCCATCCGTTGACAGCGATCACATGAGCGAACATATGCGTGGATGTTCTTGGAAAGTTAGGGCCAAAAGAACCCCGCTTGGAGCACCTTAGCGGAGGTCTTGGAGGTGCTAGCATGTCCTCCACATGAAGAGTCGTAACAATGGGAAATCATGCTCTGAATTTCCTCCTCATGGAGGCAACGCTGGCAAATCCCATCTTTACACAACTTATAAAGGAAAGGTTCCTCCCAAAAATACATCTTGACATCATGAAGAAATTTCTTTTTCTGGTGAGAGGAGAGATCATGGGGCAAGATTCCCGAAGCTCAGTAGTTTGCGTAGTCGGTGAACCATGGGCCATGTCTCGAAGTGATGCCCATGAGATGCTCGTCAGGAAAAGCATCATTGATGGGGGTATCGTGGCTCTCAATGATAAGCCTGGAGAGATGATCGGTCATGACATTCTCGTCCGCCGCCTTGTCCTTGATCTCCAGATCGAACTTCTGGAGTAGTAGAATCAACAGGATGAGGCGAGGTTTCGCATCTTTCTTCTCAAGGAGGTGCTTGAGTGTGGAGTGGTCGGTGTACACGATGACCTTGGAGCATAGGAGGTAGGGTCGAAACTTCTCCATAGCATACACGACTGCAAGTAACTTCTTTTCCGTCATTGTGTAGTTCTGTTGTGCCTTATCCAGTGTTCTACTAGCATAGTAGATCATCAATGGCTTCTTATCC
Source organism: Carnegiea gigantea (assembly GCA_029747015.1). Taxonomy (NCBI): domain Eukaryota; kingdom Viridiplantae; phylum Streptophyta; class Magnoliopsida; order Caryophyllales; family Cactaceae; genus Carnegiea; species Carnegiea gigantea. Next base: position 627,875 of record JAKOGI010000270.1, on the reverse strand, counting down.
TTTCTTTGCTCTAGAACTGTGCCCATCGCATGATCGCTTGCATCACACATGATCTCAAATGGAGATCCCAATCAGGTAGTTATATGATAGGGGCAGAAATCAGTGCCTGTTTGATCCTGCAAAAAGCCCCATGGCACTCATCAGTAAAAACCAACGGGGCATCTTCGGCGAGAAGCTGAGTTAGGGGTTTAGCAATCTTGGAGAAATCCTTGATAAAGCGGTGATAAAATCCCGCATGACCAAGGAAATTTTGCACCCCTTTTATCAAAGTAGGAGGGAGCAATCGCTCAATAACCTCAACTTTAGCTTTATCCACCTCGATGCCCCTAGCAGATATGACATGACCCAGTATGACTCCCTCTGTACCATGAAATGTAACTTTTCTCAATTCAGCACTCGGTTGACTTCCTCGCATCTGCGGAGTACCTTGGTTAGATTTTCTAAACAAAGATCAAAGGTACCTCCATAGACGGAGAAGTCATCCATAACCACCTTCATGGTATTTTCAATAAGATTCGAGAATATGGAAGTCATGTAACTCTAAAAAGTAGCAGGGGCATTACATAACCCAAAAGGCATCCTTTGATAAGCAAAGGTGCCATAAGGGCATGTGAAGGTCGTCTTCTCTCGGTCATCAAGATAGATAGGAATTTGAAAGAAACCTAAATATCCATCCAAATAACAGAAGAAGGAATGCCTTACCAGCCTTTTTAACATCTGCTCAATGAAGAGGAGGGGGAAATGGTCTTTCCGGGTGGCTTGATTCAGTTTACGGTAATCAATACACATTCGCCACCCGGTCACAGTCCTAGTTAAAATAAGCTCGTTGTGCTCATTCTTGATGATGGTCATCCCACCTTTTTTAGGGACTACCTAAACTGGACTCACCCACTCACTATCTGAGACAGGGTAGATGATCCCAGTATCAAGTAGTTTAACAATCTCCTTTTTCACAACCTCTTGCATGTTGGGATTTAAACGGCGCTGAGGTTGTCGGGAGGGGCGATGACCTTCATCAAGAAAGATGTGGTGCACGCAAAATGAAGGACTAAGTCCCCGAATATCATCAATACTATAACCAATAGCACCCCTATGCTTACGAAGCACATCTAACAATTGTTCCAACTAGGGGTCATCCAGTTTAGCATTAACAATAATGGAAAACTGATGGATGGAGTCAAGAAACTCACACCTGAGTTGGGAAGGTAGAGGTTTTAGCTCTACCTTTGGTGGACATTCCTCTTATTTCTTAGAGGTGGGCTCCTCCACACTAAGGATCTCCCTGCAGGACTGCCTAGGCGTGTAGGCAGTTGACTCATTGAGGAGCCTAGCACACTCGTCCTTCTCCCCCGAATGGGAGTCGGTCGCATAGCAGCAAATCAACGGGGCCTCTAGTGGGTCCTCCACAGAATGTTGAGTCTTGGCCTCCTGATTCAGGGCTTTCTCTAGCACATCGACTCTACAGCACGAGTCACCTGAGGTGGGGGAGGCTATAGCTTGGGGCAAGCTAAACTCCATCTTTTCATCCCCTACTTGAAGGGAAAGCTTGCCATTCTTTACATCTATCATTGCTCCCCCAGTGGCTAGAAAAGGTTACCGAAGTATGATAAGGATGCGGGAGTCTTCCTCCATCTCTATAACCACAAAATCACATGGGATGAAGAACTTGCCCACTTATAGTGAGACATCCTCAAGACTACCCAAAGGGTACGTAACAGATCTATCAGCCAGCTGCAAAGAGGTGGTAGTAGGCTTCAGCTTCCCCACTTGCAGCTTCTTGCATATAGAATAGGGCATGAGATTCACGCTAGCACTAAGGTCGCATAATGCCTTGCTGATAGCCACATGCCTAACGGAACAAGGAATGGAGAAGCTTCCTAGATCTGAAAGTTTAGGAGATAATTTGTTCTGAATAATCACACTGCACTCCTCAGTGAGTGCCACGGTAGCATTCTCGAGCAGCTTCCCTTTGTTGGATAACAAATCCTTTAGAAATTTAGTATAGGAAGGCATGCCAGTGATAACCCCCAGGAAGGGAATGTTGATGTGGAACTTTTTTAGCATCTCGAGGAACTTCCCGTACTTGTACTCCTCCTTAGCTTTCACTAGCCTTTGAGGATATGGAATAGAAGGCTTGTAAGGCTTTACTGGAGGTGAAACATGCTCAGTTCTAACCTCTTGGGTCGTTTCAATATGGACCCTCTTATTGGGAATCTCAGCAGGAGCCTCCTTGTCAACATTGCCCTCATTATCAGTCTCCCTCCTTTCCTCCCTCATAGGCATTGGGGGACTCTCTAACTCCCTGCCGTTCTGCAGTGTGATTGCATTCATTTGGCCCTTAGGGTTGGTCTCAGGTTGACCTGGTAGGTGTCCCTGGGGCCTGAACAGATGGCTCACCTGCTGTGCAATCTGGACTATATGGTTCTCCATCATTTTCTAGTGAGTGGCCATAGTCTCAAATTTAGCAGTCAACTGACTGACCGACTCACCTAATACCTCATTGGTCTTGGTTTGCGTCGTTATGAAGCACTTCATAAAACTCTCCAGATTGGACTTGGGCTGGGGTGGCTGTGATTGTTGTGGAAGTGGGGTGTAAGGAGCCCTATATTGAAACCAGGGGGCTAGGGCTGAGTGGCATTAGGTGGCAAGGGGTTGTTGTTTCGGTAGGAGAAATTAGGATGATTTCTCTAACCTAGGTTGTATGTGTTTGAGTATGGGTTGTTTTGTGGGCGTTGGCTTTGCATCGCATTGCCGTGCTTAATGCCCTGGAGAGAAGATTGGTACTCAGCAGCAACGTGGCCTTGAATGCCACAAATCTCGCAAAGGGCCCCAACCTCAAACATTGCACCACACGAACCTCCCACTGAACTCACTGGAAGAGGAGTCCCAATCCTGTCAAACCGCTGTGCCAAAGCATCAACCTTGCTAGCTGGTAAGTCCACAATGTCGACTCCATAGATCCCACTGGTCCTCTTTAGGGCTGCCCTCTCGCTAGACCAATAGTAGTTGTTGGAGGCCATCTCCTCCAATAAGGCCTTCGTAGCCTCTATCGACTTCCCCATAAGTGCACCGCCAGCTGCGGCGTCAATAGACATCTTCAGGGACTGGTCTAATCCATTGTAGAAGGTTTAGATTAGAAGCTAGTCGGGTACTCCGTGGTGCGGGCATTGGCGTTGGAGATCTTTGAACCTTTCCCATGCCTCATAAAGTGACTCATCGCCTCGTTGAGAGAAGGAGGTGATTTCCGCTCTGAACTTAGCGGTCTTGCTTGGGGGAAAGTACTTGCTTAGGAATGCAGTCGATAGGGCCTCCCAAGTAGTGAAGGAGTTGAGCTCTTCATTAAGAAGCCAATCACTGGCTCTGTCCGTCAGCGAAAAGGGGAAGAGCCATAGTTTGATGGCATTGGCGGAGACCCCGTTGAGCGTGCTGGTGTCACACTTCGCTAGGAAGTTACGGAGGTGAATGTAGGGGTTCTCCGTGGGATGTCCACTGAATTGGTCTTTCTCCATGAAAGACACAAGAGCGGGCCGCAGCTCGAAGTTGTTCGCTTTGACGGCCGACTTGACGATGGACGAGGTGAGGTCAGTGGCCTGCGGAAGGACATAATCTCGCAGCACCCTAGGATTTCTCTCGGCCATGATGACTTGTTGCTGTTGTCGCTTCCTCGCACCGCTCTTCCTTCGCACAGTGGCTTCTATCTCGGGGTTAAAGGGAATGACTGGTCGATCCCTTTGATTGCGCCTGTGCATATAAAGCCAAAACTACACCAAGCGTAAGTAAGTCCAAGGAAAGCTAAAAGAACAAGGAGAAAAGGAAAAACGAGAAAGAAAAAGAAGACGCCTAATCTAGAGCGTTTTAAATCGCTTTCAATGTTGAAACAGACAAGTTTCCCGGCAACGGCGGCAAAAACTTGTTCGTCTTAAAATGTGTTACTGCAAGTGCACGGTGCCAGTTGTGGCTAGCAATGGCAAGTACGGATCGTGTCCACAGGGAACTTAGTTTCAAACACCGAATTCAACTTTAACACTCGAGTCAGGAAAAAGTCCACTTTAGGTAAACGTTGCTGACTAATAGTACTATTCTGCTGAATTATCTGATTCAATGTTAACAAGGGTTCTAGATTGTGGTTCACCACGCTGTTATGTATATGAATCGTAATTAGGTCAAGCAAACCATGCTCATGAATAAATCGAAGTGGAAAGGATTACCATTTAGAGCGCATCGAAGCCTTCTCTCAAAGGTCAATAGACTGGCTAAACTAATCTTAATTATCTATTTTCATGAAACTAAGATTATCAAAGCCACAAGATTTCGTAATCAATTATTCCCAATTAAAACCTTAACTGTTTTCACACTAGGTGGATCAATTACCTACAAAGTCGTACTAGGTAAAGGATTTAGCTTTTGTTGATCTCCTAGGCCCTAATTAGGAGCAGTGAATAAAACTCTTTCAAGCAATTCAGCGACCAGTTGGCGCATTAAGCAGGAATTCACATTGTAGTCATGGACACGATTCATATAAACCTAAAACATAATTCACTTTTGCATAATAGGGGCTACACCCAATCCAAGACAACTAATTTAGCGCCCTAATCATTCTTGCAATCACAATCCCAGTCAAAAACGCGAAGAACATGAGTAAAGGTACAAACTTTGAACTAGAACGCCAAAGAAAGAAGGAAAAGAACGTACTTTAATTAATCGTAGCAACAACCCACAAATTCGTATCCAATCAATCTTAGATCCAATACTTGAAATCCCAGGGAGAATATTGAAAACCTAAAAACACTCAAAATCGCCCTCTTTCGAGAGATGGTTACTCTAGAGAAGAAAAATTACAAGATGTCCAATTACATTGCCCTTGCCGTAATTAATCGTAGTCCACTAAAGTGGCACGATGCCACCGTGCCACTTTTCTACCCAGTGCCTTCCTGCGTTCTCAGCGTGGCACGACTGCACTGCTCAGTGTGGCATCACCATGCCACATCTCTAGGCCTTGACAACCTCCTCTTTAGCTCGAAACCCGCCTTCCTGGCCTTCTTTTCACATGACATCAGTGGGTTTTTCCTCTTTCTTTTAACCGAACTCCTGAAAAGTATAAAAATATATCATATAAGCAAGTTGGGGAGGCCTATTCGACTACTATACTTTGAAGTTCAACCCAATAACTATAGAAAAGAGAGGTTAAAATTAAGTCTGAAAGAGGTAAAATTGAGGTTTATCACCTGGTAAGAATTGACCTATGAAGAAAAAAACAGATAATTCTCTTTAGAGTTACAAAATATTTTGTAGGAATTGAAGATTAGTTATGAAAAATTACTTACATTGTACTCAAATCACTGTGCAAAATTTGCCTCGATAAACAAGTCAACTTCCACATCACTCGTGTTTGGATTATGACCGTGAAATTGATGTCTGAACCAACTGTATTTCACGATTGAAATTATTTAATTACTCAACAATTTATTAAGTATTCAAATGAAACTTTCAATAACTGATAAACTTACTCCAAATATGGTTACACTTCATCACAATTCAGTAAGATGTGAAGGCGAGCGACACGGTACTCTGGCGCAGTAAGATATCTTTTTCCTCGATTTCCAAATGGAGGAATCTTACGATTGAACACCGAAAGAGTTGGCTTTTGTGGTTCGGATTGTCGCATACCCTCATTACGGCCAATTCTTGGGCAATGCAAGCTTGACTAAAAATAATACTCAACAAAATGTTTTATCTCAAATGCTAAGTATGCCTGAACCATGGATGCCTCTACACGAGCTTTGTTCTTTGCCGTAGGTTTCAACCAGCCAAAATACCTCTCAAAAGAATACATCCATCGATATTGAACAGGGCCACACAACAAAACTTCTTCTGCTAAATGAATGGGCAAATGTTCCATGACATTCCAAAAATCAGGAGGGAAAACTGTCTCCAATTTACAAAGAATTATAGCAATGTTCTTATTCATCTCTTCAAGCATGCTAACATGTAACTCACTGGAGCATAGGTTTCTGAAAAATTCACTCAATTCGACCTAGGGTCCCAAAACATCTTCCAAAAGAGCAACAAAAGCTACTGGAAGAAGATTCTCCAAAAATACATGATGGTCATGACTTTTCATATTTTGAAATTTTGTGTTAGATGGATCAACCCAATTTCCCACATTAGAATAATAACCATCAGGCACATGAATCTCCCGCAACTATTGGCAAACATCCCTTTTTTGAGCCAACGATAGTGTAAATTTGGCTTTCGGCTTACACAATCTATCAGTGGACCCTCTTGTAGCTAAGTTGAACTCTTACCTACTGCACAGAATAGACATATTCATTCTTGCTTTTATATCATCCTTTGTTTTTTCCGGAACATCCATCACTGTGTTTATAATATTTTCACTGAAATTTTTCTCAATATGCGTAACATCAAGGTTATACCTTAGAAGTTGATGCTTCCAATAAGGCAAATTCCAAAAGATACTTTGCTTTATCCAGTTATGTTCATTTTCCTGAAATTCGAAAATTTAAAATTGTACATCTGTAGTCACTTTAGGCAATGTAGATGCTACAACAGATAATATTTCACCATAATCATTCGGGAAGGGCCAATAGGTATGCTCTTCCCTTTACAAAAAGCAACTTTATTAGCTCTAAAACAATGATTCCGAGGCAAGAACCGGAGATGGCAATCGAACCAAGATGGCTTTCGTCTATGCTGTAACTAGAATGCACAATTTTGGTGCATGCAAATCGAACATGCTAACAACCCATGAGTACTCCAACTGGACAACATATCATAGGCAGAAAAATAATTAATTGTCCATATTAATGCAGCATATAATCTAAAAGTTTTCCCACATGAAACATCAAATGTATCCACTCCAACATCCCATAGCATTTTCAACTCATCAATTAAGGGTTGTAGGTACACATTAATTCTGTTCTTTGAATTTGTTGGACTCGGAATAATACAACTTAAAAACATGTATGGAGTGGTCATACACATATCTGGAGGTAAGTTATGAGGTGTAACAATAATTGGCCACACAGAATATGATCTTCCGGATATAGAAAATGATGTGAAATCATTAGCATATAGACCTGACCTTACATTCCGAGGCTCTGCTGCAAAATTTGGATACTGTTGGTCAAAATGCTTCCACGCTAATCCATCCGACGGATGCCGGAGAACACCCGATTCTTGGCGGTACTCATGGTGTCATCTCATGTAGACGACAGTCTTTTCTAAGGCATACAGTCTTTACAATCTTGGGATTAAAGGTAGGTAGTGCATTCTAGCACATGAAACTTCCTTATGACCTCGTTGATTGGAGTTCTTTGGTAATTGCCTTGCATGTCCACAAAATTTGCATGTGGACAAACCCTCATCTTGTTTATAATAAATCATGTAACCATTTGGACAATAATGAATTTCCTGAACATCCATGCCTAAATCTCTCACTTTTCTGAGCTGCTGATGATAATTTTTGGAATGCCATTTTCAGGAGGGCATGTATCTTTCATCAGACCAATAACTTCGTTGAAACAACGTTGAGAAATGTTGTGCCCTGATTTAATACTAAGTAGCCTCACAGACGTTTCCAGTTCAGTTATGTTACACCCTTCATACAACGGTCTTTGGGCAGATTCAAGTATAGTGTAAAATGCCTCAGGATTTACGTCATGATGGCTACCCATGTTCATTTCATTAGTTTGAAAGGCAGCATGAAGCATGTTCTCCATATGATTATGATCATTGTGATCGTAATCAAAATTTATAGAATGTGAACTACTTGCACCCCCTACTTCCGAATTACCTTCTTCCCCATGACTTGTTCAATACCAATAATTCCTCACAAATCCCTTTCTATACGAATGAGACTTTACAACGACAGGTGTAAAATACTACATATTCTTGCTTTTCACACATGGACATCTATAAACTCCATTAATTCTATACTCCTCCTGATTTCGTGCAAATTGATCAAATATATTCACTCCCATCAACCACTCATCTCTAAGCCCATGTCCATCAGCATTTCTTCTCCTATACATCCATTGACGATACAACGATCCATCCATATGTTGCTAATCTGATTGCCTTAATTGTTATGTATACTACAATTAATTTCAATAAATATCTTTTAGAAATCTATTTAACCAGTTCAATATTTAGGATACAATAATGAACTCCTATACAAATATTACCACAACGTTGAAGCTTATAAATAATTGTACTTAACAAATCAAACAAATCAAACAGAAAATCACCCACACGTCAAAAAAGAATATACTTCACATACACACCAAAAATTAATATACATAACAAATCAAACCACAAATAAACATACTTAACATACTTAAATCATTTACGAATACGAAACATATTATACATGTTTACCTACTTACAACTATTTTATTTATCCAAATCAACATATATTACAAATTAAATTAAAGATTAAATTATTTACTCTAAATTTTATATTCACTAATGACACTAATAAATTTATATATATTACAAAAAAATAAATTTAACAACAATATAATTAAACAATATATAGATAATATATATATATATATATATATATATATATCTAATATATATATATATATATATATATATATATATATATATATATATATATATATATATATTACACGTACAACAATGTAATTAAACATATATATGTATTACAAAAAACTAAATTTAATAGAACTATTTTATTTATCATAATAAACCCAATAAAGCATCAAACACAAATTACACAATTTATTTCACACTTCATCCAAATAAATAAACCCAAAAAAAACAAAATACTATTAACCACAAAACAAAATAAAAATACTTAACAAATCAATCAAATCATACAAAAAATTAACCATACCTCAAAAAAGAATATTCTTCACATACTTACGAAAAATTAATATACACAACAAATCCAACAAAAAATAAACATACTTAACATACTTAAACCATTTACCAAAACAAAACATATGTTATACATGCTTACCTACTTACAACTATTTCATTTATCCAAATCAACATGTAGTACAAATTAAATTAAAGATTAAATTATTCAATATAAATTTTATATTCACTAATGACATAAATAGAAAAACTTATATTCATATTTAGTTCACATTTTATATCCCCGGATTCCTTAAATAAATTTTCACAAAATCTAAAATACAACAATGTAATTAAACATATATGCTAAAAAAATAAATTTAACATAACTATATTATTTGTCAAAATAAACCTAATTAAACATCAAACACAAATTAAACTATTTATTTCGCACATCATCCAAATAAACATTCCCAAACAAAAATAACGAAATACTATTAACATACTTAGCAAACTTAAATTAATATATACTTAATATACCTCAAAATTGCAAAAATAAAATAAAAATTCTTAACATATCAAACAAATTATACAAAAAATTAAACATACCTCAAAAAACATACACTTCACATACTTACAAAAAATTAATATACAGCACAAATCAAACAAAAAATAAACATACTTAGCAAACCTAAATTATTCACTAAAACAAAACACACTATACATGTTTAACATACTTCAACATTTTATAATAATTATATAATTATTATAAATGTATATACTTAACATATTTTATTCCACTTATTCAAATAAATATACTTCACAAATTAAATAAAAAATTAACATAATTTACAGCCATATTTTACCAAAAAAATTAAATAAACTATACAAATATGCTTCAAAATTAAATTTCACAAAATTTAAGAACACATACCAAATTAATATATGTAATTTCAAAACACAACAATTCCACTAACCTTTAAATACCCAAAAACAAAGTAGACTACTGGGGACGGTGGCGGCGGCACTCTTCAACCCATTCATAACAATTCAACCACCATAAAAAAACTAATTAACTTAAATATTTCAATTTCAAAGAGCAAATTAACTCAAAATAAATGACTTACCGTTAAATTATAAGCGACGGCAATAATTTTTTCCTCTCACCGGCCACGGGAAACCATGAACATCTCCCTCTTTCTTTCGCTTCCTTGCTTCCTCTCTCTTCGCGGTTGAAATGAACCCCCGAACATCTCCCCCTCTCTCACCGAACAATTTAAACCGAGATCCAAAATTTTTTGAAAAATGGGCTGGAAAATTCCAACGGAATCCGATGGAAACCCATTGGAATTTTTGTCGGATTTTCCGACGGAAACATTTTCCATCAGAAATTCCGTTGGAAATTTGAATTTCCGTCAGAATCCATGGTGTTTCCGTCGGAAAATCTGATATCCTCCATCGGGTACCCATGCCGTCACGTTTTTCGTCAGAGATGAGCACCATTTTTGTAGTATGCATATATATATTATATATATATATATATATATATATATATATATATATATATATATATTATATATATATATATATATATATATATATATATATATATATATATATACGCGTGCTCCCGCACACACACGCACACACATATTTTGTTACTATGTGACCCTATGGAGGATGATCTTTTGATTTAAAGCTATTATATGAAATCGAAACTTAATGATTCTACCTTAATTATTTCTTAAGGGCTAGATGTATACACAATTCAATGAGAGCACACTAAAAAAGCAGTTAAGTTAAGATGAAATATCATGAGTGTTTAAGGAATAATCTATCCATCTTCACCATGTTAGTCCCGGCGATTGTATTTAGCATATAATCATATGATGTATCATTTAGCATAAAGGGGCAAGGGATGCTATCGGTGATGTTTGAATGATGTGGGGTATCGTGTACATGAAAGTGTTATGTTAGTTAGATAGTGACATAATATAACACTGTTAGTTACTTTCTGATCACACGTCCCATTTCTAGTATAAAGCATGAAGAGTTGTGAGTCGTGGCGAAAAGTGTGACTTATGGATTACGCAGCCAAGTGGGAGTTGTTAGCCGACCCCAAATAATTAGGGTTAGGTGACCGTCTACACTACCTAAGTGGTGACGGTCACAACGACATAAACATATATAAAGGAGGTTTAGGGATCTGATTAAGTATCAATTACATTAACTCCAAAACAGAGCGCTCTCGTCTCTCCCTATCTCGGCTGCATCACCATCACCTGAGGTTCGGGTTTGGATTGTGGACAACAACAGTGACTCTAGTAGCCACCTTCAGTTCCAATCACATCACGGGCAATTTCTGAGCAGCTAGATCCCTACGGTTCCACACCGGAAAGTTAGTCCTTTATCAACCTTCAAACCCCCAAACTGTTCCAACTAAGAACTTTGAGTGCTTGCTTGGGAGCAAGTGATGGTAGCAAGTAAGGTACCCTATCTCCTCTGTGTTTCTCAAACAGATATTCTAACTCATCCTTTTTGGCAAATTTGCCCAGAACTCATACTGATAATCGCGAGAAAGATGGAAATAATGTGTTTCCTAAGGGCACATGAGAGATTAGCATCAATAGGAGGCCCACATTTCACAGGAAAATCAGCAATTTTTCATTTGCGGGTACAAATCCACAACTTGCAAAGGTTGAAACTATAGTGAAGATGAAGAAGGTGAGTGTTTTGAGCCCCTTTCCCTCAAAAGCTTTCTTGGTACTTGGGACAATGTTGACTTGTGCTAACACCATTATGAACCCTAGAAAATGAATTACTAGAAGGTAGCAAAACTCAAAACCCTAAGGTAGTATTTGGTTAGATTTAATCAATCTTGTAATGCAAACAAGTACATAATTGTGTTTTCATTACCTTGTTTGGTCACATCGCAAAGTTAATTGCATTACATTACATCCAACCAAAAATCACATAATGGATTTGGATTTCAAGAGGGTTGTAATATTTATTGGTGATGATGATGTGATGATGCCCCTCTCAATATGGTCCAAAACCTCTGAGGGGAGTTTAGGACTAGCCATAGAATGAACCCAACTCCTTGCTTTAAAGGGTGTATTCCTTAGTCTGGAAGCCTTAAAATGAAGACCTACTACCATGGAAGCCAAAACCTCCCCTCAAAGAACATCAAAATTGTTAAAACAATGAGTTGGGCATTGGAGAGTACCTCCATTTCAACGGTTGACATACTTGTAACTGTTGTGGTGATACCGAGGTGAAGAACAAATTTATATCTCTCGTCTACTAGAATGAGTACTTGGTCTTATAGTCTTTGTATTAAGATGACGAATCCCATATATGAAACGAGTAAAGTAACATACTTCAATCCAAAAATGACTGATGCGATAAGTAATAAACTCGTACCCTACAGAAAAAGCCCAACATAGACATGTAACAAGACATAACATGCCTACACAAAGCCAACTACAAAGATACTCAAGTTTCTTACTGACAAAGCAAAATCCCACCATGTTTTCCAGTGGTTAATCAATATTCTTGTGACATTTTGTTTTGGAAGAAATAGAGTAGTGCAGCCTATATATAAGGTACAACTATGTATGAACATAGTAGTGGTCCCAGAGCATGCATGATGACTAGGTCTTTTCATAAGCATGAGACTGTTTTTTCCAAAAAAATAAAAAATAAAAAACTGTATATGATGAGGGTGGGCTGTTTCTAAGCTTCTAGTTGTAGGCTTAGAGCGCATCTGGTAGTAGCTTCTTGCAAATTGTTCTCTAATTTGTTGAGTTCAACCTGATTTGAGGGTTCATTTCCTTAAACTAAAGATAAAACACATATAGTAACTCGCCATAATTCGAAAGTCCTGCAACAGTCACTAATAGTATGTATCTCAACTGTAACCCTATAAATTGATACAAACTATATATGTTGTCAATTCAGGTAATTTGATTGGTCTTTGTGAGTGTTCATTCTCTCAATTGGTGAAGTTTTTGAGATTTTTTAACGAAAATCTGAGTTCTAATTCTGCTTACTGACCTTCACACATCATATACACCAAAAAGGTTTGATTGATCCCCATGGATCACTCATCAATTAAGCAGTGGGTGGCTTCATCATATGGGATTGGAGCAACTTACTAGGGGTAAACTTCTATTTTAGCGGCAGAGGCAACAACACTACGAGGTAGAATTCAGTCAACTATACAAGTAGGCTTCAACAAAATTATTATTGAAGGTGACAACAAAAATGTGATTCAAGCATTGACAGGAAGCTTTCGGGCCCATTGGCGAATATCAAGTATCATCCAAGGTATTCGCACATGGCTGGCGCAAGGTATCCATTTCAAAATCAATCATGTATTTAGGGAGGACAACATGGCAGCAGACTATTTGTCTAAATTTGGTCATTCGATTACATACTCATTCTTTTCATGTGCATGCTTTTCCTCTTATTTTAGGCAAATTCTGATTGATAATATGGTTGAGTATACTCTTGTAAGCAGAGGCATTTAGCATGTTACATTTACTATTTTACCCTTGTAAAAAAATAGTACTAGTGAATGGCGAATACTGCTGATACTTATTCGTGGAATGGTTTATGCGTTACTTTTTAAATAATCTTGGCTTGTCAATTATTTGGATAGTTTGATGACTTTTTTTCTAGTTCTCAATTTCGGAAGGATGTCAATCATTGAGCAAGTAATCAATTTTTATTGGAAAAGTCAGTATCTTTTGCACGCAATAACTATATGATTGTTATAATTTTTCTCCTAATGAATCAATTATATTATATTTATAGAAATTCAAAGTTTTAATTCGATAATTGTTATAGAAAATTTGTGTTCCTAATTCCGATATTAGGTACTGAAAACATTTGAAAATTAACGAAAGAAAACAACAGGAATCGAAACTTATTCGTACATTGCAGAAGTTATTATATAAACACAATGAATACATACCCCCAACGTTATATTATAGCTCCATGAATGAGTAATAATGATTAGCTACAAAATCATTAAAATTCATAAATAAATTTATTAAAGGAGCAATGTTCATGTGTCATCACACAATGATGAAATCACTCAATTTTAGTTATGTACACTATAATTAGGCTTATACATTGCATAATTTTTGTAATTTCTCCAATACTAATATTATATTCAAAATTATATATTTCATACTTTTTAGCGCATAGATCAGTTACATGCAAATATTATTTTTTTTGGTTTTAATGGACTTACATACAAACATCCTAAATTAATTGTTCTATTTAACATGATCATATATACTGTAATTGATAATAGCAAAACTTATTGTAATTCAATATAATAGTGATTATTTAGGCTCCATTAATGCATATTAATTAAATTAAGAAAAAAAATAAGAGCGTGCTCACCTCTTATTTAATGACCGGTCTCTAATTGTGAGCACATATATGAAGTTCCACTCAATTTTACACAGATTTAAATAAACAGATGGATACATGGATAGATATTCATATAGATGGACACTCCAAGAAACATACTCAATGATCCCTAAAACACAGAGGGGAAAAAAATACAAAGGCATTCAAATAAAATAAGGCAATTAAAATTCATCATGAAGTTGGCCTGGATTAGAACTTTTTTTTTTACAAGGGTAAAAAGGAACAACAATAATGTTAGACGCCTCTTCTCGCAAGAGTACGTCCAATTAGTCATCAGCTAAAATTGTCCTAAGGGCTTGTGAAAAACATAAATCAGATAAAAATTAATCAGTAATGGAATGCCCAAATTTAGACAGCCAGTCTACTGCCATATTTGACTCTCTGAACAAATGCGTGGTTAGTGGTAATTTGAATGCCTTCATCTCTCCACACTTGAATATCCTTGATAATATTAGGAATATGCCAAGGGATGTGAATCTTCCCCTCCAAAGCTTGGAACACTGTCTTGTTATCACCTTCTACAATTACTTGATCGAAACCCGCTTGAATAGCTGAAGATAGCCCATCTCGTAGTGCTCTAGCCTCTGCCACTAATATTGAAGTGTTGCCGTAATAAGCTGGTCCTGCCTTCAGTAATTTGCCAGTCCAATCCGAACAATAAAGCCTCTTGCTGCTGAGGAGTTGATGAGTGATCCGTCAAAGTTGAATGTTATAAATCCTGGATCGGGGGGTGCCACCTCAGAAAATGAATTGAGGTGGAAGGGGAAGAAGGAGGCCCCCTCGATTTAGTATCAATTGACATATAAGTCCAGAATCTTTATTCTGCGCTAAGCTTTTTTGCCCGAATTAGGCAACTCAGTGGATTGAAAATTTCATTCCTGAAGATTGTGGCATTCTTGGATTTCCAAATACTCTACAATAGAAATGAAAACTTTTGCTTTACTTTGAGTTACGAAAGGAATGAATCTTACCCATGCATTGGGATAAGTCTTGGCATCCAATCGGAGAAGCACTGAGTGAAAGCCAATTATGTTTGTCCGTAACTTCCCAAACCTTCTTGACTATTTGACATTCTTTTGGTGGGTGCTCTGATGATTCAATATCACTAAGGCATATAGGACAGATTGGATCAATAGGAAGTCCCCTTCTCAAAACCTTGCCTTTAAGTGGTAGAGCTTTATGACACAATTGCTACAGGAAGACAAGAATTTTAGGCATACTATTAATTTTTCATATCCACTTATAGGACAATTTAGAAGTTTCATGGGACTAAATGCCATGAGCTATCCAAGCCGCTAATTTTGCAGAGAAATCACCTGAGCAATTTAATCCCCAACAAAAGGAATCTTTTGTTTCATGCAAGGGTATGTGTATCGCCAGAATTTTCTGAATAATAGAATGGCTATTCAGGATTATCTTAAGACGCGAGATATCCCATTGTGACTATTGTGTAATAAAGTCACAGACTTTTACATCGAGTTGGGGAATGTTTTCTTCATCTATTCCTATTATGTCTACTAGATTCCTATTTTCTATCCAATTATCAAACCAAAAGGAGATCTGATCTCCTTTCCCTATCTTCCAAATAATTCATTTCTTGAGAAGATCTCCACTCTTCAAAATACTTTTCCATACTGGAGAATCAGTGTTCTTCTGTTTGCAGCTAAAGAAGTCAGAGTTGAATAAATACTTTGCCCTCACAGATTGTACCCAAAGGCTTGGTGCATCCGTGAGAACTTTCCAAGTCAATTTACATTGAAAGGCTTTGTTGATGGCATCTACTTTGCGTAGTCCCAATCCACCTTTACTTTTGGGCAAGCAAATTATGTCCCAAGCAATAAGTGGTAAACCTATCTCTGTATTTGATTTTTTTCAGAAGAAGTCTCTATTATATTTATCTAAATATTTGCTAGTATTTTAAGATAGTTCAAAACATTGCATTGTATATGCTGGTAGTGATTCTAGGTGGGATTGTATCAAAACTATTGTGCCAGCTTTAGATAAGCAGTTCGCTTTCAAACCCTCGAACTTTGTAGTTGCTTTATAGTAAGTTGAAGGCTGAATTTGATGGCAGTTCTTGGAAAATAGGACAACCCAAGTATTTGCCTAAGGAGTCCCTCTGGAAAATGTTAAAGATAGCAGTTACTAGTTGTTTTTCTGCAGGAGAAGCATTACGAGAAAAGATCAGAACAGACTTATGGTAATTAATTAGCTGTCCTGAGGTTGAGCAAAAAGTGCCAAGTATAGTTTTAAGCTTATTACAGTTATCTGAGTTAACTTTGTAGAAAAAGAGGCAATCATTTGCAAATAAAAGACATGGAATTTTAATGTCCTTGGGACATATATTAACTCCTATACCCGATTTTGGGGCATTAGCTTCTGTGTAGAGTATATGATTAAGAGCTTCCATACATAATATAAAAATATAAGGGAAGAGTGGATCTCCTTGTCTAATTCCTCTAGTTAGACTGAATAAACCCTTAGGTTCATCATTCACAATTATTAAGCATGATACTGAGGAGATGCATTCCTTCATCCAGGAGTTCTAAGTTGGATGGAATCTCATTTCTAGAGGTATTTAAGAATAAAGTCTCATTCAATTCTATCATATGCTTTTTCCATATCCAACTTGGTTTCCACCCAAGCGGACTTGGTTTTCAGATTCTTGAACTTATGCATAATTTCATGTGTCAACAGAATATTATCACGTATTAATCTCCTAGGTATAAAGGCACTTTAAAATGGGGAGATTAGTTTATAGAGAAGTGGCCTTAACCTGTCAACCAAGATCTTTGAAATGATTTACAAATTGTTGAGCACAAGCTGATGAGTCTATAATGACTAGTCTGTGGAGGGTTGGTCGTCTTTGGGATAAGCGCAATGAAGGTGTGATTAATTTCCTTCAATATTTTTTCATTTGTGAAAAATTCGAGAATGCAGTTAAAAAGATCCATTTTGACAATATGCCAATAGTTCTTAAAAAAAAAACTGCTCCAATCCATCAGGTTCTAAATTTTTATTAGAATCTTTGTTGAAAGTGCATTCTTAAGCTATTCCAAGTTTGGAAGTTTAGTGAGTTCTATGTTATCAATGTCTGAAATTAGTTTAGGTAGCCCAAACTTAGGGATCATTCTAATTATGTTATATGCATATTTGAAGCGTTGTGTATAGTCTAAAAGGAATTTATTGGCATGCATTTTATGATCGTCAATCCAGACACCATAGTCATCTCGAAGTTTTATAACTAATTTTCTCTTTCTTCTAAAATTTGCTCTAATTTGAAAGAATTTTGAGCTCTTATCACCACTCACTAGCCATTACTTCCGAGCCAGCTTCTCCCAATATTTCTGATTAAACAACATCAATTTGTCTCTTTATTTCAGGAGGTGGTGGTGCATCCAGGAATTAAACCTATGACTATTAAGATTAACTATTAACTTTTCCTCCACACAGTCAATTTTATGAGCATTTTTGGTAAGTCTCTCATGGATGTTGCCAAAGTTCTTTTTCAAAATGTCTTTAATATTGTACTTAATTGTTTTCAATTTTCACATGATTTTAAACATATTAGTCCCTCTCTGGCTATTTCTCCAATTCCTTGAAACAATGTTGTTGGCATTTTGATATTTACACTAGACATTCTGAAAGCGAACCGGAAATGCCTTAGCCTTTGTACATTGAATGTGGGTTGAAACAATAACAAGGCAGTGGCCTGGATTGGAAATTAAGAACCAACATTCAATCGTAGCAGATCTAGACATTAAAAAACAGGGGTATCCATCTATTAAACCACCCATTTTAGGAATGTCCTCATATATTAATCTAACCTCCTTTAAAATATAGATCATTGAATTTTTTTGTTTTGCTAGGGGTGTCCATTAGCTAGGGGTATCTATGGACACCCTACAGCTCCACATAGATCCACCTATGACATTCAATCTTTTCTCATCCACAAGTACTAATATTACAGATCTTAAATTAGATCTCGTATTTGATTCAATGATCTCGCCACTAGCTCTACAAATAAAACCGCAATGCCCAGAAACAGGGATTTGAACCAAACTTCCATAAGATCCGATCCCACCAGCAACTCATAGCAGTGACCTAGAATTGATCACACCAAATTATCGTAAAGAAGAGGGAAGATAGTAGTGACCAATGACTAGTGAACAGAAATTGATGGATTATCGTAAGGAAGAGGAGTTGGGAATGGGCATGGATTTAACCGTGAAAATCAGGCACTTGAGGAGACAGAAAGTGAAACGTGTTTCAGTCAACTGGTTATACAAGTTTATTGGTAAAACTGTTCAACATATGATATTTATTTTAATTAGATCAATGGTTTAGATCTCTCAATTACTATAGTGGGGGGGGGGAAGGAATTCACTTATGGTAGAATTTTCAAAAAATCACTTTGTTTTCTGACAAATTTCATTTGAGGACTTAGTTATCTCATGATTGATCTCAGGCATGCATTATTAAAAATACTTTTATTTTATTGGTATTGTTTTTATTATAGAGTCAAATTTGTACAATTCTTTTTAATCAAAGAGAAGGGGAGGGTATTATATTAAGTTCGCACCCCAATTTGTACAATAAGTTTTGGCCCGTGCTCATGCACGGGGTGTTTCAACGGTAAAAGTAAATTTTAAAAAATTAATATATGGATGTATAATATAAAGTCATTTCATATAAATATCCTATCCAAGTAACAATGTAAATTTCATACATATTTATAACATTCTCTCTCTCTACATGTGTGTGTGTGTGTATATATATATATATCTGTGTGTGCCTATGTATGTATGTATATGTATATGTGTGTATGTGTGTGTGTGCGTGTGTGTGTATATATATATATCGATAAACATACATACATAGAAAGTGAAAAAATTAGTTAAAAGATAGAATTTTTTTCAGATGAAAAAGTTAGGAATTATTTATTTAAAGAATTAATTTTTTTTTTCCTTTTGAATGGAAAAGTTGATTAAACAAAATGTACTTTACAAATTCTATTGCAATATATAAGCAAGTTAAATATATTCCCCTTTTTAGTTTAGGATCTAAGAAATAAAATATTCACTTCAAATATGAAATCTAAAACTCGATTCGAGTAACTCGAATCCACACTCGTATGAATAATATGCTAACTTATTTTGGACATGAATCCAGATTCACATGAATTTTTTTTTCCCTCCACAATTGCTTTATTTTGTAAAGCAAATTTGTTGGACCAAGTATTAATTGATCCAAAAATTAATTTAAGCAAAAATTGACCCAACATAAATCGATCCTAGTTCAAAATCCCATTGATTGAAGAAGATAATGTAATTAGCTTCATTTCTTGTTCTTTTTAGGGAAAAAAGTGTTTTTTTTTTAAACTGTCAATGTATTAAATTGTTATTCTCAAGGAGATTAATAATATTATCAATGCGCTATATATCATATCATGCTCTTCGTGTTTCCCTCTCCTGGATAAAGAATCATGGAAATATTAGCCTATCGTTTCTTATTCTTCTTTTTTTTGAGGGGGGTTTTAATTCTACTATCAACATATTAAACTATTGTTGTTACAGAGTGTAATATTTTCAATGCAGTTTATCATATCATGCTTTTCTTATTCTCCTTTCCTGGATAAAGAATCATGTAAAGCGATAATTGTCCTTGTAGCTATGAACATGAAATTTTAATAACATTTAGAAATTAGTATTAATAAAATTAAATTCATGTAAGTTAGCCCAACTCATCAAATCTAACATAATCAAAGATTTTAAATGTATATTAAAAATTAAAAAAGTATGACGAATGGAGCTGAAGAACATGATAATTCAATTTGGTTTGCTGTTGAAAACAAAGAAGTAAAGCAAACAAATCACTAATAAAATAAAACACAAATAAATAGAAATTAATGAAGTAAAAAATGATAAAGAAGGAATGAGGAACATACAAAGAATGCAAAAAAAAAAAAATAAATGAAACTTCATCTATGGAAAAGAATGTGTATTTTTCTTTTGGAATTATATCTCATAAAATTTGATCAAAGAAACTTTGACAATCTGAGTTGGAGAATAAAGGAATCAATTTGTTTTTATGTTGAAAATGAAGAAATAAAGCAAACGAATCATTGATAAAATAAAATGCAAACAAATAGAAATTAATGAACTAAAAAACGGTGAAGAAAGAATGAGAGACATACCAAGAATGCACAAAAATAAGGAAAAATTTAGCTATGGAAAAGGATTAGTTTTTTTTTTTTTGGGAGAATTACAACTCACACGGTCAAAGAAAAAAATCTGCCAACATTATATATGTTGTTAGATTATTATATTAAATTATAAGTGTTTTTAATACAACTGATAAATGTGATACTTCGAATAAAAACTTATGTCATATAAAGCAAACAAAATATTTTTGATCGAACTAATACGACATCTATAACTTTCTCTTAAAAAAAATAAAAATAGTAATCAACGGCGACTCTATGAGGTGTTAAGAATCGTGGATAGGAGAGCCTATTTTGATAAAGGTTATAAATGCTTTGGAATTTTTTTATGTCATCATCTCTGATTTAAGTTTAAATTTAAAATTTAAAATTGTGAAAATTAGGCGAGATTGCACCATATGCTTGGGATGAAGGAGGAAAAATTAATATATGGACGTATAATATAAAGACGTTTCATATAAATATCCTATCCAAGTAACACTATAGATTTCATACGTATTTATAAAATTCTGATCTCTCTCTCTCTCTCTCTCTCTCTCTCTCTCTCTCTCTATATATCTATCTCTATGCGTGTATATGTATACGTGTGTTTTTGTGTGTGTGTGTGTGTGTGTGTGTATATATATATATATATGTATATATATTCATATACATATATATATACATATATATATATATATACACACACACACATACATACATAGAAAGTGAAAAAATTAGTTAAAAGATAGAATTTTTTTTTAGATGAAAAATTTAGGAATTATTTAAAATATTTTTTTCCTTTTGAATGGAAAAGTTGATTAAACAAAATGTACTTTACAAATTCTATTGCAATATATAAACAACTTAAATATATTCCCTTTTTTAGTTTAGGAACTAAGAAATAAAATATTCACTTCAAATACGAAATCTAAAACTCGATTCGAATAACCCGAATTCATACTTGAATGAACAATATTCTAACTTATTTTGGACATGAATCCAAATTCACATGAATTTTTTTTTCTCCACAGTTGCTTTATTTTGTAAGGCAAATTTGTTGGACCAAGTATTAATTGATCCAAAAATTAATTTAAATAGAAATTGGCCCAACATAAATTGATCCCAGTTCAGAATCTCATTGATTGAAGAAGATAATGTAATTAGCCTTCATTTCTTGTTCTTGTTAGGGAAAAAAGTGTTTTTTTTTAACTACCAACGTATTAACTTGTTATTCTCTAGGGGATTAATAATATTATCAATGCGCTATATATCATATCATGCATGCTCTTCTTGTTTCCCTCTTCTAGATAAAGTATCATGTAAATATTAGCCTATCATTTCTTGTTTCTTCTTTTTTTGGGGGGACGGGGGAGTTTTTTTTAATATTACCATCAACATATTAAACTGTTATTGCCAAAGAGTGTAATATTTTCAATGCAGTTCATCATATCATACCTTTCTTGTTCTCCTTTTCTGGACAAAGAATCATGTAAAGTGATAACTCTCCTCATAGTTATGAACATGAAATTTTCATATCATTTAGAAATTAGTGCTATAAAAATTAAATTCATGTAAGTTAGCCCAATTCATATCAAATCTAGCATAATCAAAGATTTTAAATATATATTAAAAATTAAAAACTATGACGAATGGAGCTGAAGAACATGATAATTCAATTTGGTTTTCTGTTGACAACAAAGAAGTAAAGCAAACAAATCACTAATAAAATAAAATGCAAATAAATATAAATTAATGAACTAAAAAATGGTAAAGAAGGAATGTGGAACATACAAAGAATGCAAAAAAAAATAAAAATAAATGAAACTTTAGGTATGGAAGAGAATTAGTATTTTTCTTTTGGGATTACATCTCACAAAATTTGATCAAAGAAACTTTAACAATCTGAGTCGGAGAACAAATGAATCAATTTGTTTTTATGTTGAAAATGAAGATATAAAGCAAACAAATCATTGATAAAATAAAATGCAAACAAATAGAAATTAATGAACTAAAAAATGTTGAAGAAAGAATAAAAGACAGACCAAGAATGCACAAAAATAAGGAAAAATTTAGCTATGGAAAAGGATTAGTGTTTTTTTTTTTGGAGAATTACAACTCACACGATCAAAGAAAAAATCTCCCAGAATTATCTATGTTGTTAGATTGTTATATTAAATTAGAAGTGTTTTTAATATAACTGATAAATGTGATACTTCGAATAAAAACTTGCGTCATATAATCCAAACAAAATATTTTTGACGGAACTAATACGACATCTATAACTTTCTTTTAACCAAAAAAAATAGTAATCAATGGCGACTCTATGAAGGTGTTAAGAATCGTTGATAGGAGAACCTGTTTTGATAAAGATTATAAATGCT
>JAKOGI010000270.1:550000-600000 GCA_029747015.1 Carnegiea gigantea | reverse complement strand
GGTTTGGAATAATGCATACGGAATCATTCTAAGACTTTCTTGATATATACCTCCTGGCTCATACCTAAAAGTTTCTTGGGACGATTCCTTATTATTTCCATGCCTAGGACATACCTGTCTTCACCCATGTCTTTCATCTCGAAGACAGAGGACAACCACTTCTTAGTGGTTTCGATCATCTCCAAATTGTTTCCAACCAGTAGTATGTCGTCAACATACAGGGTAAGGAACATAATCCCCCCGATTGATCTTTTGACATACACACAATGGTCTTCCGAAACCATGGATAAGCCAAACGAAGTTATAGTTTCATGGAATCTTAAGTACCAAGATCTGGAAGACTGTTTAAGACCCTATATGGACCCCTTTGACACAAAACCAATGGGTTGGTCCATATAAATCTCTTTCTTAAGGCTACCATTAAAGAAGGCAGTGTTTACGTCCATTCGAAATAACTCTAAGTCCAAATAGGCAATCATGACTAGAAGTAGGCGAATGGAGGCAAATCTCACCACAGGAGAGAATGTCTCTTCATAATCTACACCCTCAATTTGTATAAACCCCTTCCCCACTAAACTGGCTTTGAACTTATCGATCGAACTATCTGCCCGACGTTTTATCTTGAAAACCCACTTGTTTCCAATAGACTTACGCTGGGATGGAAGATCAACAAGTTCTCAAATCTTATTTCTTGCCATCGAGTCCATCTTATCCCTTATGGCATCCATCCACTCTTTATGGTTTGGTGAGTCAATTGCCTCTTGATAAGAGGTAGGCTCCTCAACTTCCAAGGGAGTGCATAGGAATATTTCCTCTTCGATTTGAAAATATCATCGAGGAATTCTTCCACGCTCACTTCTTCGGAGCCTGGGGCCTTCATTGTTTGACTGCCTAGGTGAGGCATCCCTCCCCCTTTCTATAAGAGGTGTGGGACCCTCAGCATATGGAGAGTTGCTCCTACTATCCCTTTGGGGCTTGAGATCCCGAACATATGGACTAACTGCATGTTCAGGAACTGGAGATTGAGGACGGACCTCACTCGCAGGTTGACTTTCCTCATATACAGGAGATTGAGGACGAATCTCATTCTCCTGGGTAGGCATGTCTCCTCCATTCCCTTCGGATAGGGGAGACATACCATCTTCGGTGACTTGGTTAGAGTTTAAATTCTCCCCCTCATCGAATGATGGTTGGATATTTTGCTGTAACTCAAACAGTTCGATATCCTTCTTGACTTCACCAATGCTTGGGAACTCATCCTCGAGAAAATCGACATTGCAGGAATCTATTTCTGTCATACCACCATTTGGGTGTTCCCTTTACATCACATATCCTTTTAATTGTGTAGGATACCTAATGAGCACCATTTTGGTGGCTCTTGGATCAAGTTTTTCATGTTTATAGGTTGGGTTATGCACATAGCCGGTCGAACCCCATGGGCTTAAATGGTCCAAGGATGGCTTTTTACCAAACCATAACACATATGGTGTGGCAGGTACACTCTTACTTGGCACACGGTTGAGGATGTAGGCTGCCATAAGCAGCGCATCTCCCCAAAAACTAATTAAAAGATTAGCATGTGCCATCATTGACCTGACCATGTCAAGTAATGTATGATTCCTACGTTCCGCAACATTGTTCTGTTGTGGGGTGCGTGGAATCATTAGCTGTCTTTGTATACCTTTTTCTTCACAGAACTCCTTGAACATATCAGAGAGGTATTCACGACTTCAATCAGTTTGAAGGATCTTAACCCTACGTTCTGATTAAGTCTGTACTTCCGCTATGAAGCGCTTGAACACATCAAGTGCCTCGTAGCGATGAGATAATAGGTACATATACCTATATCGTGAATAATCATCTATGAGAGTAATGAAATAGACAGCCCCATGACATGCTTTAACATTCATGGGTCCGCATATGTCTGAGTAGATTAATTCTAAGGGACTAGACGCTCTCGAGGCCTTACCGAAAGGCTTCATTGTTATCTTTCCAGCTAAACATGACTCACACCTAGGTAACTTAACCCTAGTGAGTCGGTCTAGAAGACCTTCTTTAACTAGCCTATTTATCCTATCTTGGTCCACATGGTCAAGTCTAGCATGCCACTTAACAGATTTAGAATTGGAGTCAAAATATGAAACATAAGCAGAGGATATATTATCATAGTTATCATCCAAATCCAAGACAATGAAATCTCCTTTCAAAGTTGCTTGGCCAGACAAATTGCCATTGTAGAACAAATCTAAACTGTCTGGACGAAAACCAAAAGTAAAACCTAATCTTGCTAAAGAAACATAAGAAACTAAGGAGCATCGCACCCCAAGTGCATAGAGGGCGTCATGAAGAAGCAGCTTGTTTCCTCCACGGAGCTTGAGCTGGTATGTTCATATTCCAAGGACATCTTCTTCACTGCCGTTCCTCAGTACGACAGTCCGTGAACCTAGCGGATAGTGATGGAACTCTACGAATCCAGCCATATCCTGAACTATGTCCTTTGTTGATCCCGTGTCTACAATCCATTGAGGAAGAGAGTTTGCAACGAATGCATGGGAACAAACATATAATTCAGAAGTTTTAGTAGAAGTAGGTACCTTGGCTGGTTCAGGACAATCCCGAGCGAAATGGCCATTCTTTCCACAGTTATAGCACTTCACACGTGCCACATCCTTAGCTCCGTTGCCCTTAGCCTTATGCTTCTTGGCAACACCAGCATTGGGGCAAGAGTTCTGAGGAGGACGGGGGCCCTTCTTAGGTTTCTTATCACAGTAAGGTTTCCTGCCGTTGGGCCCCAATCCTTTGGCAACGAATGCTACACTAGGAGGCGCATATAACTTTAAAAGCTCTTTCTCTATTTCGAGGTGTTTGGAGATTGCCTCGAAAGTCTTGATGTGCTCACTGTATATCATGAATATTTTAAAACTCTTCCAATGTTCATTATCATTAGGAAGAGCCCTAATCATATTCAGGACTTGTTCTTCCTCAGAAACCTCTTGCCCTGCAGCCTTAAGGTCTCGAACCATAGCACTCATAGTTTGAAAGTGTTCACAGATACTACCACTGGAGTCAATAGTATATTGTATCCATTTCAGCTGCAAGGTACGCAACTTTGTAGCAGATGTCTACCCGAACCTAACCTTAAGCAGTGTCCACATGTCCTTAGCAGTGTGGAAGCGTTCAAACTCACCTAGGAGATCGTCCCGCATGTAAGATGGCATAGTGTAGCATGCAGAACGATCGCGTTTGAACCATGCTTAGTATGCTTTTGGGTTTTCTTTGTTCTGCTCAATTACAGTAATATCACTACCTTGTTCATCTTTTTCAGCCAGAGGAGCCATGGAGGAGATCAAGAGGTCCAGCATGTCATCATTATTTAAGTAGAACTGGACTTTCAGATGTCAGACATCGTAGTTCGAACCATCCAGTTTGTCATCAGATTGCATACAACCTATCATATTTCTAACTGCCATATCTAAAAGTATATACTTATTTGTTAGACATATTTTAATAATTAAATTATCAAGAAGAACCCATCATTCATAATATACGTTCGAAAATTTCGCTAAACTCATAATCATCACGTATAGATATGAACTTTGCAGTTCCTCTAATTTAATTACTAACTTATCTGTATTGAGTTTCCTTAAAGGTTTTGTTAAACTAATTAACATTTTAACTCAGTGAATATCACAAAGATATTTACTTCTAATTACATAAATATATATTCAGTTAATGTTTATGAAACTAATTCATTTAACACAACTTCATTTTTGTTTTAATATATATAACACAAAGTTATATAATCAATCTCAAAATATCATACCATAACCAATGATAATATGAGAATAAGGGCCAAAAATACAACTTATAACAAAAATAATGGCCATTTCCAACATATAAAACAAATTTATATGAACGGATATTCTATATGCCAAACCGACTCAAAATCGTCCCCAAATAAAACAGTCCAAACAAATAAGAAACGGGACCTTATCTTTCGGGTCAAGTAAATAATTCTGGGCCAAAAACAAGAACGGCTTAAAAGACAACCAGTCCAAAAACCAAAAAAAATTAAGCAACCCAAAAAAACCTTAAAAAATCGAGGGGAAGGGGGCACCTTTTATAAGTGAGTGAAATCACTTACCCCCCCAAACCCTAATCCTAATCTGAGTCTCTTTCTATCTCGCTTCTTCTTGGTGTTCCTCTGCCTGCCTTGAATTCTCTCTCCACTCTCTTCGACCTCTTTGCCCATCTCTATTTCTCTGGCTCTCCCAGTGCCGTGGCCATGGAAATGGGGCACTAAGCTCCTTCCTTGACACCACGAGCACGACAGCCACCGCTGTTGTTATGGGTTTTCTAAAAAAAAACACCAAAGTGATGCAAAAAACCACCACCGACCCCCATGAGCCTTGATCTACACTAATCCGGCGAGAACCGAGGGTACCATGGTGTAGATCGACCTAATCTGAGTCTAAGGAAGACGTCCACGCGCCAGACACGCCACTGAGGCGGTGGCGCGTGGTCTCACGCACCTTCTAAAATGGTGTTTTCCGGCTCTGTTTTCTTAAGGTTGCGTAGATCGGTGATAGGGAGGGGCTTTCGGAGGAAGAAGATCGTGAAACGACCTTCGTCGGTGGCGCGTGACGGTCACGCGCCACCCCTCCACGGGGTTTGTCTGATGGGTATGGTTCGGCTCACTCATTTTCGTTTTCTACCCGTTCTTCCCTCTTTTTTTTTTTTTTTTGTTTTTTAGGCGAGGTCGAGTTTCAGGCAGAGGGAGTTTAGGGTTGTGGGTCTGGGCTTGACAGAAGTGTATGTCTAGGGCTACATTAGTTCATATTCAACTGCATATATCAAGAATTGTGTCTTCAAGATTTTGATTAAATATTCAATCTTTAGACCAGTATTATAGATGCATAATTAAAGACAACTTCTTAACAATAAATAAACATGCTTTTTGGGTTGTCATGGACTAATTATGAAAAATTAGTTGGTTGCAGACAAGCCATAGATCAAGTTTTGCACAACTATACTTAATTATAGGATTAAGCCTTTCAGAACGCATAAAAGCATGTCCAGATTGATTCAGTAGCATGATTGCACACACAAAAAAAAAAAAAAAAAACTAGGCATATGTATTCTTGAATCTGATTCATTATGATTACACTCAGTAATATAAAAAAAACGCGCTTCCTAATTGCATAATGGTGATGATTAACCAACTAATCATGTAACTCGCATAATAATCTGGGCAGAATTAATGCATAATTCCATAATTTGTATGAATTTACAAACGATCTGGAAAAACATGGTGTAATCTGTATTCTGGACGCATACACAGAAGCATGCTATGAATTTGCACAATTACAAAAATTAGGCAATTAATCATATGAACAAGCATGCTTCAACAAATCAGATTATTAACCTATTAATCGGGACTAATCCGAACAGTTCTAGGCTCTGATACCACTGTAGGAAGAAATAGGACTAACCTGGATGCGGAAGTATACTGTCGGTAATAGCCCACGTTTATAACAATATCAATCCACATCAATAAGAATACCAAGCGACTACTAGAATCGCTTTAGGTTTTCACGTCCTAAACTCGAGAACTCGATATATGGAAGTTCAGCCGTGAGAGAGAGATAGGAGAATATGCGAGATATAATTATTCGCCTCACAGCGCCTATGCAAGCTAACCCCCTTAAACCCCCTTATATACCTTAGGGAGTAGCTAGAATCGTTGCCCTAGGCGACTTAAGTGACCGTAGGGCCTAAACCTATTAGGCTCGATCAACAGTTAATATCAGTGGTAGTGTGGTACCATGAAAAGATTAGTGCAGTGACGTATGAGATCAATGGCCAATTCAGAAAAATAATTTTGGGTAACTAATCATATCCAAATCAATAAAACTCAGGTGCCTTGGAAAAAACAGAATAAATAAAACTGAAACCAGGTGGTTGGGGGCATTCCTAGTCGACATCTAAAAAAATTACCTTATATTTTCTAATGTGGCTAATAATAAATTTACTTACAAGTTTTAAAATTCATACAATACATGAGATTTATATTTGCATTACATTTTAAATTACTATTACTATTACAGCTCTGTTCGACAAATTAACTATTTAGGTAGCGGATAGTGGTTCAGGTAGGGGATAGCGGTTTAGATAGCAGGTAGCGTTTCTAATTTAGTTGTTAGCGGATAGCTGTTTGGATGAGTGGTTGAAACTGATGTGTTCAGTAAATTTAGCTGTTAGGTTAGCTGATTAATGTAAATTGGCATAAAAGTACATAGATAATTTCCAAAGATAAAATTTTTAAAGGATTTTTTTGGCTAAAAAATATAAAACGCTACTTTTAAATGTCAAACGTGAATACTATTAGATTTTCAAAAACGCTGCTTAAAACGCTAAATGTTATTTGAAATGCTAGTCAAAATACTAGTTTACCGAACACTGAAAATTAATAATTAGTGTATTGACTTGGTCAAAACACTAAGCGCTACCCAAAACGCTGTTGCCGAACACAGCCTACATCTAAAGTTGGTAAAGTTTGGTAGAAGTTGGTTAGAACTAGAGAGAGTTGATATTTTTTCTGAATGATTAGTAAGAATTGGTTAAGGTTGAGAAAGATTGGCATAAGTTGGTAAGAGTTTATAAGAGTTAGAAAATATTAGTAAGAAACGTAAATAAGTGGGAAAAGCATTGAAGAAGATTGGTAAAAGTTAATAAGAGTTGGAATTTTTTTAGAACATTAGGAAGAAATGATATAAGTTGGTAAAAATTTATACAGATTGGTAAAAATGGGTAAATATACATTCAGTAATAAAAAGAACAAGCCCTGAGAACGAACATGTTTCTTCTTCTTTTTAGTTTTTTGTCTGATTCTCGTTGTTGTTGTTGAAACTTAATATATATGCAAGTTGACTTCAATACTTAAATTTCGCATCTTGCCGTACACAATCAGGTCACTATTTTATTTTTCTACTAGTAATGTCTTTGTTTATCTGGTCACTATCTTTTACTTAATTATTTTCCTTAATGTGATGGAAAATTTACTAGTTTCTAGCTGAAGTACTTTGATGATTTAATCCCTCTCATCCGCAACTACCAATTTTCCGGCGAATTATTAGGTATATATATCCAAGAGTACGTACTCTCACGTTCTATTTATATATATTTTTTTGGGTATATTTATTATATATTCTATTTTTAAATATTTATTTACTGATATATCTTCTGAGAATATGTGCTCTCAGTTGTATAGTATAAGTTCTGCAATTTTCTGGATCTTAGATTGGCTTCGTGCAGATACTCCGACATATAGTTCTTGTGGAGATTCATTGCAGTGACCTAAATTGATTACATGTAATTATTGTAAAGAAGAGGGAAGACAGCAATGCCCAAAGACTAGTGAACAGAGATTGATGGATTATCGCAAGGAAGAGGAGTTGGTAATGGGCATGGATTTAACCGTGAAACTCGGGCACACTTAAGGAGAGAGAGATTGGAATGTGTTTCTCAACCGATTACACGAGCTCTTGGTAGAATTGTTCAACATATAAGATTTATTTTAATTAGATTAATGGTTTAGATCTCTCAATCACCATGTCTAGTTGGAAAAAAATCAATTATGATAGAATTTTCAAAGAATCAATTTGTTTGGTGACAAATTTCATTTGAGGACTTAGTCCATCATGATTGATCTCAACTATGCATTATTAAAAGTACTTGTATTGGATTGATATTGTTTTATTTTGGGGTCAAATTTAAATTGGAGGACTTATATTGTTTTAAATATTTAACAAGAATTGATATTGTTTTATTTTGGGGTCAAATTTAAATTGGAGGACTTATATTGTTTTAAATATTTAACAAGAATTAATTCACAGATAAACTTTTGTGTTTTTCTCCTTTTTTTTTTGGTCATTAAGTAGTGTTTAAAAGTCAAATAAGGTACAATGCACTAATAAACAATTATAAAATGTACTTTGCTATGAAGTCATGCCAAAGAGCGCCTACTTAATCGCAGGACAATTCTACTCCACCCAAACAATACACAGAAAATGCCCAACGACAATGCTGTCATGCTGATGGCATGGCACACCATCTCTACAGACTACCCACCCAACGGTCAATGATGGATCATATATATATATATATATATATATATAATGGTTCTTCAAAAAATGTTAATATTAGGGGTACTGTGGTACGATGAAAAGATCAGTGCAGTGGCTTATGAGACCAATGGCCAATTGAAAAAATAATTTTTTGGGTAACTAATCATAATCAAGTCAATCAAAGTCAGGTGCCCCGGAAAAAAGAGAATAAATAAAAATGAAGCCAGGTGGTTTGCGGGCATTCCTAGTGCACATCTTAAAAATTACCTTATATCTTCTAATGTGCCCAATAATAAATTTAATTAAAGTTTTAAAATTCATGCAATAGATGGGATTCATATTTGCATTACATTTTTATAAAAAATTAATTCTTTTCCTATGATTATTATTACACTTAAAGTTGATAAAGATTGGTAGAAGTTGATAACAGTTGGTAACAGTTTAATTTGTACTTCTTTGCAATGATTAGTAAAAATTGGTTATGATTGAAAAAGATTGGAAAAGGTTGCTAACAGTTGACAAAAATTGATAAGAGTTGAAAAATATTAGTAACAAATGTAAATAAGTGGGGAAACTATCGAAGGAAATTGGTAAGAATTGGAAAAGATTGATAAAAGTTCGTATGAGTTAGAATTTTTTTGGAAGGTTAGCAATAAATGGTAAAAAAGGGCAGCCTGGTGCACAAGCATCCCCCGTGTACGCAGGATCCGGGGAAGGGCCGCACCCCAAGACGTGAATTGTAGGCAACCTAACCTGACTTTGTCAGTGGCTGATTCCACGGCTCAAACCCATAATCTTTTAGTTATACGGAGACAACCTTACCATTATTTCAAGGCTCCCCTTCATTAGGAATAAATGGTAGAAGTTGTTAAAAGTCGGTACATATTAATAAAATTTAGTAAATATATATCTACCAATGAAAAAAATAGGCCCTAAGAGCGGACAAGCTTCTTCTTTCTTCTTTTGTCTGATTCTTCTTGTTGTTGTTGGAACTTAAAATAGATGAAAATTGACTTCAATGCTTCAAACCTGGATCCTTGCCGGATACAATCATGCCTCCCAGGAAAAGAAAATGATCAATTTGAAATCGAGAAAAAATATCAATAAATAAAAAAATAAATAATAATATTCAATTGGTTAATATTCAATTTTTGTGGGGACGGGGAGGGGAGAGAGACGGGAGGGGAAGGATATTTTTCTCTCCTAAGTTGACTGCCTACGGTTTAGCCTACTGTCATGTTCATTTTAAGTATTGTGATCTCTAAACATTAGTTGTTAGTGCTATCAACTACTGGTAAACGTCTAATAACCACTACCCGCTATTCATAAACATTCATAAACGTCAGTAACAGCTAGTAAATTGCCACTAACCGCTATCCGCTGATCTCGAACGATGAAATGAACAAGCCCTAAGCTGAAAGTGAGCATATAATCTTGGCGGTTTGATTTGGTTGCACGTTTATAGTTTAGCGGATGATTTGAGTTGTTTATAAAACCTGTATTATTATTCTTTTCCTTTCATATCTCAAACTCTGTTCAAGTAACAATCGGAAAAAATATTTTTCTCCCCTTAGTGAGATGAATGACAATAGTACTTTTTTAGATATTATAGTAAAATAAAATGCTCATTATTGGCAGAAACAATATTGATCCTCAATGGTTGCTCCCCTAATTGACAAATATCTACAATTTCGGCTATTCCATTCCAAACTTGATTCAGAAGTTCAAAACGGTTTAAATGTTTTTTTCACCTTTCTTTCTTTCTAACCAAAAAAACAAAATTTCAAAAATCACAACTATCTTTATTTTCAAACTAAGGCTTTTATATTGCATGAATGTTAACTTAATATTTTGAGGGACTTTTTTATAATTTTTTGGTAATGTTATCCTAAAAATATTATTTTTAATTTGTTAAATTTTTAAATAGTTTTTAATTTTAAGGGTTCTATTTAATTTTTTGAGAAAATTTGTTATTTTATCGTTGAGGTTTAATTATCTTAATTAAAGGGATTTTTTATTTGCTTATAAAGAGCTTAAACTACTGTGAAAAAAAAAAAACTCAAATTTAGAACACATTTGGTTTCATAAATTTATGGTCAAATTTTTGTTTATTGTTATTCAATTGGCTTCTTTAGAGGTTTATTCTCATAAAGTCCATTATTTCACCATTATTTTTGTTCATCGAGAACGAAAATTGTAAATAGTTAAAACTTGTTTGTATCTACATTTAAAAAAAAAAATTTGTTTGGTGAAGGTATAAACTGGACTTCATAAATGTTTTACACATAATTTATTTTCATGGCATAATTTATTTCACAAAATCATACATCAAAGACTAAAAATTATATATACAGACTTAAAAATTAAGATATATATAACTTTTTAATAATTCTATAATTATTCACATTTATCCTTACAGCTTCTCACAATTCTTACAGGTCGTCATAATTTCTCATAATTTTTTACAACTCCTTACATTTTTGGAGCTTACAAACTACAATTGCATCTTATCATGAAAAAGAACATAGTCTCATGCTCTTGGCCATTATGCCTCATTTTCCTTGAGTTGTTTTTTTTCTTTTTTTTGGGGAGGGGGGAGGGAAGGGGTTCAACTTTTTAGGCAAAGTGGAACTTGATAATTAGTTATAATACTGTAATTTCATAACTAAAGGAAGAAAAGGAGCTGCATACTATTCTTTTTATCTTTTCTTCTGGTCTTTTTTTCCCCCTTTTTTTGGGGTGCATTTCTGTTCTTGTCTTTTTCAGTTCAATTGTAATATTCTAACTATTTAGGATATGTATAAATGCTTTTAAGCAATTCCTATGTCATATTCTTGACACAAATTAAAAAGTATATACATACATGTTGATATGACAAATACACGTGAAGTAAAAAATCTCACATGACTTATGAAAATATGTATTCTTTGAAAAATTTATAAAAGCTTCCAGGCTTGGCCTCCATTCATGTTAAATTTCTTGAGTCTTCCAAAGAACATGACTAGAATGAGAACAGTCTTCCCTTGATCACTCCACTTTCCTGCGAATCCAAACCATTTATCTACGCAATTCGCATCGGGCTTCAATTGCTTTTCACAACTGTACCCCATTGAGAACCCAACATTCCCATATGCACTGCAGATACATCATTGTAATTGCATTAGCTACTAACATAAATATACTACAACAAAATAAAAAATTATTGAATTTTTCCTCTTGATGTGAATATATAGTGGTGGAAAGATTAACCAAGTTTTTGTTTAGAACTCGATCTTTAGAAATTTTGCAAGTTCAAACATGCAATTGTTTTTTTCTCTCCCCCGGTCTATCCTTTTTGTTGATAAATACGGGTTGGTAAATAGGTGGAGTTGGTGAAAATTAGTAGAAGTTAGTAGATTTTGATAAAAAATGTAAATAAATGAGGATTTGTTGGCAAAATTTTTTGAAAGAGATTAGTAAGAATAATTGGTAGAAGTTAATTAAAGTTAAAATATAGTAGAATTTTTTCACTAAGTTGGTAGAAATTGACCAAAATTGATAAAAGTTGATTGAAATTAATAAAGGGTGTTTACCAACGAAAAGAACATACTCTTATGACCCAGAGTTATGGAAAGGTTCTTTTTGTTGAAACTAAATCTTTAAAAAAAAATTCAGTGTTGGGACTTCAAATAAAAAGTGGAGTCAAATTGTTGAAACACTTTAAATTTGCTTTAACAATTTGTATTTCAAAGTTAAAATGCTCACTATTCTACAACTTTCGACTCTTGAAAGGTAGTAAAGAATTAGCTGATATAGCCAAAGTCATGAATCTACAATATATTAAGACATAATTAGTAATGAGTAGGGATTGTGTTTAGTGATCCAAGTTATACATATGATATCATTATATTATATATATCATGCATATAATTGTACACGTATGTATATGTATATAAATTTGGATAACAATTAGTGCAAAGAGTTGACATATGAGTCTATGACACTTAGTGTCTGTTCTATTTTGCGTTTTAGATAGATAGATAGATATAAGGAGATGTAAGGAGTTGTAAGGAGCTGTAAGAAGCTGTAAGGATGGATATAAGGAGTTGTTGAATTGTTAAAAAGTTGTATAGTATAATTTATTTTACAATGAACGTTTTGGATGAAAGATAATAATATTAAAATAATATACTGATTAAAAATAAATAATTAATTAAGTTAATTGTACAACAATAAAATATATTAATCTCCATAAATTTGGTGAATAAAATTTCGTCCAAGATTTTCTATATGAACATTAGTTTGATCGAATAAGCAAAATATAACCCCAAAAAAACTTTTTGACAAAATTGAATACAACTCTTCAAATAAATTCCTATTTTAAGTAAATAATTTTAAATATAAATAAATATATGGTCATCTATAATAATATATATTTCATGTGAAAACTCAAATATAATTTACGTCGCTATATTATATTTTTATGTTTATGTAAATGTTGTGTTCATAAGATATTTATAAATTTTGTATATTGGTAGTATCATTAAAAAAATATACATATTTCTGTAACTAAAATAAATGAATGTTATAGAAAATCTATGAAGATGTAAGAAGATGTAAGGAAATGTAAGAAGATATAAGGAGATGTAAGAAGATGCAAGGAGCTGTAAGGAGATGTAAGAGCTGTAAGGAGTACAAGATATTTATAAATTTTGTATATTGGTAGTATCATTAAAAAAATATACATATTTATGTAACTAAAATAAATGAATGTTATAGAAAATCTATGAAGATGTAAGGAGATGTAAGGAAATATAAGAAGATGTAAGGAGATATAAGAAGATGCAATGAGCTGTAAGGAGATGTAAGAGCTGTAAGGAGTACAAGATATTTATAAATTTTGTATATTGGCAGTATCATTAAAAAAATATACATATTTCTTTAACTAAAATAAATGAATGTTATAGAAAATCTATGAAGATGTAAGGAGATGTAAGGAAATGTAAGAACATGTAAGGAGATGTAAGAAGATGCAAGGAGCTATAAGGAGATGTAAGAGCTGTAAGGAGATGTAAACTCTTAGTTAAATTCTAAAAGACGCAAAATAGAACAGGGCCTTAGACCGGAAGGTTGGTGGGCAGGTACATGGTAAATGGCTTGTCTATCTTAAGGGCCTGTTCTTTTCGTTGAAAAATATGGATTAAAAAAAATAATAAAGTTGGTTGAGATTAGTAGAAGTTGGTTAAAGTGGGTATTTTTTTTGTTGAAGTCGGTTGAAGTGGGTTGAATTTTTTCATATGATGGATAGAAATTGGTAAAATATATAGTTAGAAAGTGGGTTGAAGTTGGTTGAAGTAGCTTGAAGTAGGTTGAAGTGAGTATTATTTTGTTAAAATTAGTGAAATGGGTTGAAGTTGATAAATTGAGATTTACTAACAAAAGCAACCGGGCATTCTGATATTATCTTGTATGAAAAGTTGGGAGGCAATTAGACTGTCTTAGAAAGATTTTATTTTATTTTTTAAAAAAAAGCACAATGTCAAGCAGAAATAGAAAAAATATTGAGTAGGAATTAATAAAATAATTCACCTGACAACTTCAAGTACGATGTTGAAAATGTTAAAGTTGAGGGGATCATCTTTCATCTTTTGCCTCTCTGTGATGCAGGTTATGACTACAAATATGACAACATAGGAGAGTTGAGAGAATTTGATTTTCTCCAGAATTATTTCTCCCCTTTTCTTAAATATTTCTTGATATCCGTCTTCTTCCTCTTGATTTTTGGATGGTAAAAAACACGTATAAGGAGGAAGATACCTGCAATAAAAGCATGTACCATGCAAACAAAATTCTATTTAATTTTTTTGAGCGACGGAAAATAATAAATTAATTCTCAAAATCATATTTAAAAAATACCTTTAGGGAGGATATTAATTATATATGTTTAAAATATATCAATACATGTCAAGTTCACGTGATTTGACACTCATTCATCTTAAATGTCTTAAACTTGAGCCTTGTGAACGGTACATACTTGTAGGTCGAAACTCTTATAACTAATAATAGTTCAAGTCTAGTTAACATAAAATCAAAGACCTAAAAGTGGACTACATATTATAGGAATCAATCAAGTATTTTTTTTTTTTCAACAAAAAAAAAAGCATTAAGAACTAATGATGTTCACTAAAAAATTAAAATGATTGAGAATCATTCATGCTTCATTTGAACTAATAATTAGTTAATTAAATGATGTATTTTGGCCAATTAGAACCTGAACTATTTAGTGTGTATATGTAGGGATGTCCTTAACCAGTGAAGATGGAAACTTTGATTTCTCTTTTTTCCCTGTCTTTTCATAATTAAGCTATTGATAAAGAATTTTATATATACGGCGTGCATGCATGCACACATGTAGAGAGATAAATTAATCCAGTGTTTAATTTAATGCATTATTTGGGGGGAGAGGGGGATGATGCAAGCATATTGCTCCAAATTTGCCATATGGAATGTTTCCTTGATTTTCAAATCTTGATATCTTCATATTTATTAGGTATAGTCATCTTCAATTCTAGTTATTATAAAAAGGCAATGAATATTGAATTCTTTTATGATTATTGTTAGTAAATATAATACAATATTTTCTCACTGGTTAATATTATGCGTAAGAGAAAAATAATTGTGTATACACAAAAAAAGTAATGTAGGTGTTTAATCCCCATTTTTTTACTCGTATGTTTTTGTTTGATTTATCTAGTCACTATCTTTTTACTTAATTATTTTCCTTTAATTATGTGAGGGAAAGTTTACTAGTTTCTACCTTATTTACTTTGATGATTCAAACAAATAAATATATATCATGATGTGTTTCTGTTTATTTTAGTTTCTTTTCTTTTCATTCTCGTCCAAAGTAGACTATTTCTTAATGTAATTATCTCGCTGTCTATTTGGCCAATCCTTTTCTTATTAATAACATTTTTTCTGATATCAATTTGTTATGCCCCTTTCACCTAATAAAACAAATTACACAAGCCATAAGCCTCAACTCTCAATAGTCTTGCTTTCAATTGTGGGCATTGGATTTCATCCCATGCCTCAGCTAGCAGGGATAAAACTGAACCCTATGAGGTACAAATTATTTTGTGGGTTCTAATGGTCTTTTTTGATTTATGTATTTTCCTTTTCACTTATCTTAATCTACAGAAGCCCCTACTTGAGTTAGCTCAATACTGGACCTAAATAGCAGGCATGAGTTGCCCCCTAAAAAAAAAAAAAGAAAAGAAAAAGATTATCACCGACAGTGTTGGAAAGGTCCTCCATGTGCATGAACATACATGAATTCCAACGTAACTACCATTAATTCATGTGAACATGCATGTACAGTAGTGATTGACATTATAGATAGAGAGAGAGAGGGAGAGAGATTCTGACGTACATCATGATGACGAAGACAACCAAGGTAGCTGAGGCCACAGTTGAGAGGTCCACAATTGATTCACCCGTATGCCTTGCATTTACACATTGAAACAACACCCCCACTACTTTTTGGTAAAGATTCATACCCTCCAACCCTCCTAAACTCCAATCCATTGAGCAAAACAATATGAAAGGCACCAAAATGAACCCCAAAACTGTTCCAACTAAGTACTTCGAGTGCTTACTTTGGAGCAAGTGATGGTACCCTATCTCCTTTGTGTTTCTCAATAGATACTCGGCCTCATCTTTTTTGGCAAATTTGCCCAAAACCCATATTGATAATCTTAAGAAAGATGGAAATAATGTGTTTCCTAGGAGCATTTGAGGGATTAGCATAAGCAGGAGGCCGGAATTTCGTCGAAAAACCACCATGTTTTCATTTGTGGGCAGGAATCCACAACTTGCAAAGGTTGAAACTATGGTGAAGATGGAGAAGGTGAGTGTTTTGAGCCCTTTTTCCTCAAGAACTTTCTTGGAACTTGGGACAATGTTGAGGTATGCTAACACCATTATGAACCCTAAAAGATTAATCACTAAAAGGTAGGCTAAAACCACAAAACCCAAAACCCTAATGGATTTGGATTTCAAGAAGAAGTCAACCTCTGATTTAGTTTCCACTAGGGTTGTAGTATTTGATGATGTGATGATGCCCATCTCAATGTGGTCAAAACCCTCTGGGGGGAGTTCAAGACTAGCCACAGAATTTACCCTACTCCTTGCCTTCAAGGGCGTATTCCTTAGCCTGGAGGCCTTAAAATGAAGAGCTACCATGGAAGTGAAAACCTCCCCTCCTATGAACATCAAAATTGTTAAAACAATGAGTTGGGCATTGGAGAATACCTCCATTTCAACGGTTGACATGCTTGAAACTGTTGTCGCTGACACTGAGGTGAAGAACAAATCTAGATCGCTCGGTCTGGTAGCATGAGTTCTTGGTCTTAGACCCTTTAAAATTACGAACCCCAGACATGAAACAAGAGTAAAGTAGCATACTTCAATCAAAAAATGACTAACGCGATAAGTAACAAACTTGTAGGCTGCAGAAAAAGCCCAGTATAGACATCTAGTAAGATACAACACACCTACACAAAGAAAATTACAAGGATGCTCAAGTCTCTTCCCAATAAAGCAAAATCTCACCATCTTTTCTAGTGCAAATGAATTATTCTTGTGAGATTTTGCTTCGGAAGAAACAGACTAGTGCTGTAACCTCTATATAAGGTACAGCTATGGTACGAACATAGTAGTGGTCCCTGACCTTTAGGATATATAAATCGTTCTTTTCATACATACATACATACATATATATATATGTATGTATATGTACACACAAACAAAACAAACCATTTAAAATTTTTGATAAGATTGTCAATGAGTTCAAAACAAGCCCATTTAAATATTTGGTCATCGTTAATACACTTTTGCTAAAATTTTAATATCCATCATTGAGGTCTTCTTTAGTTTTACATGCAAATATCATACCCACTTTTATAATGAGTTAGTTGTTTAACAACTTATAAATATTTTTGTTTTCTATAACTAGTATGGACCCGTGCTATGCACGAAGTATTTAAATTTAAGATATATTTTTTAAAAATAAATTAAAATTTAAAAATCAATGATAAAGACTCTTATGTTGTATATGTGTAGAAATTAAATTAATATTGTATACTAATCAATATCTATCAAATTTGTCCTTATAGAAAGTCAGACGCTTATTATGTTTTATTTAAATTTTTCAAAATTAAAGTTTTACTTAACATTGAAGAATATATTTCTTTGCACTAAATTCAGATTATAAATGCCAGATAGGAAATTAATATTTTTCAAATTTGTCCTTTTTCTTGAAAAAATAAAATACATTAATTATCAAAAATTGATTAATTGTAGAATATGCTTGCTTATTTCAACACGAAACATATAAAATATTGATGCTTATTTCAACAACAAAACATATAAAATATTATTGCTCATTTCAACACCATACACCATTAGTAATTATGATTTGGAATAACGCAATCTAAATTTTCACTATGAGTAAACTTTCATTATATAACTACTATAATATCGAGAAAGGAAATTAAAATATACCACATAACCCTTTCTCGATGTCCAATAAATAAATCCGTGCTTTTGCACGGTGCCCAATAAAATAAACTTTTAAAAAATATTATTAAAAAGATAAGTCGACCATCACTTGAATAAACTTAGTATTTTTATGATTTTTTACCCATACAGTAACAGTACTGTAGCGTGCCATAAACATGATCGAAAATCAGAATTAGAATCTCCGAATAAATGACTAAACGGCGAATAATAAAACAACAAATGATAATTAATAATTTAATATCTCCAATCAATTAAACAAAAAAAATATATTCAGATAGTTAGAAAGAAAAATTACTTTTTAAGTGTATCCTTCAGTTCAGAAGTAGCATCCTTGTCCTCCTGGAGACTCCGTATCGGTCCAAACACCACCCTCGAATTTTCCACGTCGATTCGATCCACGATCAAACCGTCATCCACGTCGCCGGCGAAATCCCAATCGTCGACGTCCCAAGCCGCCGTCTGAATCGCCGGTTCCATCGTTAAACCACTAGCCTGCCCCAGGAAAGACGATCCCACACTGGCCGAAGCCGGTCGGACTACCTTCGACACCAAACTCGCAGAAAAATCAGGGGGATGAGAGTTAAATGGTAAAATTCAGATTAGGGATTATACCTAAAGAGGAAGAAAATGATGACAATTCTCTCTATTTCTCATCTTCGCCTTCTCTCTCATCCACCTGTCTCTCTCTTTTCCTAAAAAAGAACCTTCAATCTATACATGTGTATATATGTGTGTATATATACACACACACACACACACACACACACACACACATATATGTATATGTATATGTATACATATATGTGCGTGTGTGTGTGTGTATATATATACACATACACACACATACATACATATATATACGTGTGTGTGTACATATATACACATGTATGTGTGTATGTATGTGTGTGTGTGTGTGTGTATATATATATTATATATATATATATATATATATATATATATATATGTATACATATATATATATATATATATATATAGTAATATAAATATATATATATATATATATATATATTATATATATATATATCTATATATATATACACTATATGTATGTGTGTGTGTGGGTGTGTATATATATATATATATATATATATATCTATATAATATATATATATTATATATATATTATATATATATATATATATATATATATATATATATATATATATATATATATGTATATATGTATATACGCATACATATGTATATATATGCATATATGTATATGTATATGTGTGTGTGTGTGTGTGTGTGTGTGTGTGTGTGTGTATATATATATATATATATTTCATCGATGAAATGTAGTTTTTTCCCAAAAAAAATGTAGAATAAAAGTTTATGATCATATAATATGCTTTACATACCATATGTAAATACAAATTAATGATTCAAGTTATGACATAATAAGATTGCTAATTAATTCTGATCCGCTCCAAAAAATGATAATGAAACATGATTTTTTTTTTTTCGTTTTTCCCACTGAAAACAGTCCTCTATATCTACATCTTCTCGATCTTCTCTTTACGGGAATATAATTTAAGGTAGTTATTGACGATAGAGAGGGCGATGTGGGGAAGTTGGGAAATGGAGGATATCAATTAGTGAATTTTGATGAATTTTAAAATTTAAAATCGAATTAACTTTTAACTGTTTTGAGTATTTTGATGGAATTAATGAGAAATTTGGATTGAGGGAGGGAAGTAATCTTAGGTTACCATTCTTTTTTGCACTTATCTTATAAAGAAGTATATATAATTTTTTTAATAAGTGCAATAACGTTGAAAAGATTAACTTTTGTTTTTTATTAAAACCTTACATCGCAAGGGCAATGACCACAGTATTAACACTACAAAAAAAAAAGCCCAAATGACAACGGAATCAGCGACAGAAAAAGACAAATTAGAGACGGAATTTTGAATTCAGCGACGGAATTAGCGACGGAAAAGGGTTGTCGGATTTTTGCTCATCGCTGCATACTTGGCGACAGACTTAGCGATGGCTATAGCGACAAACCAAATTTTTGGCGAGTGATGAAAAGCGGAGAAGTCAGTAATGGAATAAAAATCCGTCGCCATTAGCGATGGAAATAGCGACGGATTTTTATTCCGTTGCTGATTTCTGCTTAAAAAAAAAAAGAAAATCTCATATTCTGTCACTAGTCTGTCGCTAGATTTGTAATTTTTTCAAAAATAAGAATGCTTGTTTTTTATCATATCCCTCAATATATACATTTAAATCCCTGTAAGAAATTTACAAAGAATATTCACTCCACGAAGATCCAATGACTTCAAATATGACTTCATTCGAAGCGTTCTCAACAATTTTCAAACCACAAACATGTGGAATATCACATACAAAGCAACATTTGAAACCGATTGTTTTCATTTCACAAACAACAAGTTTCAAACAAAGGGTACATATCACAAACCACAAATTCCAAACAAACCACAAGTTGCTAGCTAATTAAAGTGAAATTAAGTTAGAAGAAGAGGATAAACAAGCACCAAGAGGAGAGGAGTAAATTAAGCAGCTAGCCATTATTGAGGGAGAAGCAAGCAAGCACCAAGAAGAAGAGGGAGAAGCAAGCACCAAGAGCACCAAGCCGTGTACTCCATAAAGAACCAATAAGGAGAGCCACCAATTGGGGAAAAACCGCAATGTACTTAATCATCAAGGTGAGGATCATCATCTTCTTGATCCTTATCCTCATCCTCATCCTCATCCTCATTATGTTGTGGTTACTGAGGAACAGGTGGTTGAGATCCCGAGGCAGAAGCTTTTTGTATTTGAAAAAAATACCTGTCTTTTTTGTTCTTGTACGTCTTCACCTTCAATCATTTGGATTTGGAAGTAATTGGGATGAATTTTGAGAA
Organism: Carnegiea gigantea; assembly: GCA_029747015.1. Classification (NCBI taxonomy): domain Eukaryota; kingdom Viridiplantae; phylum Streptophyta; class Magnoliopsida; order Caryophyllales; family Cactaceae; genus Carnegiea; species Carnegiea gigantea. Next base: position 579,422 of record JAKOGI010000270.1, on the reverse strand, counting down.
GTGTCATCCCAGACCTCTTGGGAGTTGATTGTATTTTGAAATTCACGTTCAAAGAATTCCTACAATATCACAATATATGCAAAAAATCATTTATGTTACAGTTAATAAAATTAAAATATATGAGTCCAGTTTGAACTACTAATAAAGATCAATAATTAAGAATAATTCACATATGTTGTGTGTGATTTCTTGTCAACCCCAAGGGCATCTTTTTTGCCATGGAGTTTGTGAGTGCGCTCAAATAATTCAGCAACACCTGAAATAGTTGACAACAAATACAAGTACAAATATATAACAATTGCACATATCAATCGTTTACTCAGACATCATAATAGTTAGCTAACAGATATTTTGAAAATTCAGAAATTCTGTCTGTCTACGTGCAAATTTATCGAATTGATTTACTCCATTTAGAAATTCTTGCATATAACCAGTACGATCCGGTAATAATCTATTATATATCCACCTATAATGTGGATGACCATTCATAAATAACCACATAAGTTATTGGATAAGAACTATTTTTAATTTAAACAATAATAATTACATAAATTACTCAATTATATATTACATATGTTTACTTATAAATTTTTACAAATATACTTATATTATTACGAATTTCAAAAAACTAATAATTCATCCAAATTTGAGCATTTCATTCCACCAACATATCAAATTTCAACTTAAAATTACCAAACCTAAGCTTACATTACATTTGGAAAAATCTTGAAACAAATTAGAGGTATAACTTCATACAAACATCACATTTCAACAAAATTATAAACTAAAACATTTCATTCCACCCACATATCAAATTTTAACTTTACATTATCAAACCTAAACCCTAAATTGCATTGAGCAAAATTTTCAAACAAATTAGAGCAATAACCTCATACAAATGCCACATTTCAACAACATTATCAACTAAAGTATTTCATTCCATCAACATATCAAATTTCAACTTCAAATTACCAAACCTAAATCCTAAATCGCATTTAACCAAATCTTGAAACAAATTAAAGTAATAATCTCACATAAATACCACATTTCAATATAAATATAAACTAACTATGAAATTCTAATAATGTAATACAAAAATTTGTAGAAATTACAACTAGTTTAGTTGAGAAATTTTACATCAAAAATGCTCAAAACAATCGGCTAAGGGGCATGTCAGCGAGGGCCGGCGACGAAGGAAGGCGGCGGACGGCAGCGGCGGTGGTCGGCGACGGCAGGAGACGGCGGCGGTGGCCGGTCGGTGACGTGGACGGTGGGGGTTTCCTAAGCGATTTCGCCTCTCTCTCTCTCTCTCTCTCTCTCTCTCTATCGCGAGTGTCGAATGAATTCTAAACCAAATCTGGATTCATTTGATTGGGGCAGCGACGGAAATTCCGTCACCAGTCCCAATTTTTTTAAAATTTGAATTTTCTTCACCTGACGACGGAATTTCTGTCGTCATATTGAAATTAAATTAGGGCGGTGACGGAATTAGAGACGGAAATTCTGTCGCTAGCCCAATTTTTTAAAATTTTGTATTTTCTTCACCTGCGACGGACTTTCCGTCACTCTATTGAAATTAAATTCATTTTTTATTGATATGGCAACGGATATTCCGTCGCCAGTACTGAACATTGGCGACAGATTTGGATTTCCGTCGCCATGTCCGTTGCGGAGTCTGATTTTTTCCTAATACAAATTATCCGTCGCCATTTCCTTCGCCAATTCCGTCGTTGTAATTGTCCGTCGCTGAATTCCGTCATTATTTTGTACTTTTTTAGTAGTGTAATCAATGAAAGAGTAAGTATATGGAGAGAATTAGTTCAACCCTTATTAGCAAGTTTCATACTAAATATATCTTATTTCACGCTTTTCCTCAAGTTGTAGACATACAGAAATAAGGGAAAAAAAATTGAAGAGCGAAAAATCAAAGAAGGGCAAGGAAGCAATTCTTCTATCAGAGCTAGGTTTTGATTCTAAGACTTGTGAGACCTATGAATTTTTATAAATTTTAAAATTTAAAACCAAATTAATTTCAACTATTTTAAAATTTAAAATAATGTGAATAGTTGAAAGATCAGGATTTACTGTCAAGTTTAAATCTACGGTTGCCATTTGAAGAACAAAAAAACAAAGGACGGCATGGAAGCAACTCTTCTGTCAGAGTCAGGTTTCAATCCTAAGACCTATGAGACTTGTGAATTTTTATGAATTTTAAAATTTATAATCAAATTAATTTCTAAATATTTTAAAATTTAAAATAATGTGAATAATTAAAAGGGCAGGATTCACTGTCGGGTTTAAATCCACAGTTGTTATCTACTGAAACTCCACAAATCACTCTCCATGCAGTATTTGAGAATTCTTTAATTGTGAGCACTCCACACATTTTAACATTTGTTATATGAAGATATCTTTAGATGGATAATTAAAAAGTAAAACAATGTGTCACTGAAAAAATTTCTTAACTCATTATTATTGTAATACTAACAATTTTGTGATCGTAAGAATATATTCCCTTTAACTTGCAAAATTAAAAAAGTCATACAACATAAATAAGAAAAAAATCACAGCAAGATTTTTAATATAATATATTTCTTGTATAGGAAGAAATCACACCATTTACAAGGCAAAAACAATCATAGAAGATAAATAAACAAAATCATAGAAGATTTATGATAAGGAAAGAAATCATATAAAATTTTGATAAGTAGAAATTCAAAGGGATTAAAAAGGAAGGAAAAGTAGAAAACAAAATTTCAGAGAATTTGTTTTGTACATATATATATATATATATATATATATATATATATATAGTACTGAGTATTTAAACTTTGTTCTTTGGGAAGTTATCTAAAATCTCAAAAGATTTTCTTCCACTAATTAAAAAAACATAGAGTATTAGCTTTTATTTTAATCTACTATGAATTAGACCTGATTAACGGGTCAGGGCCTCGCCTAACCCGCCCCGACCCAACCCTAAAAAAATGAGGGTTAGGGTCGCCTTTTCTTGTCTCCAACCCACCCCATCCTCAAATTAAGAGTACTCGACTATGACAAGTGCCGCGTTGGGGTAGAGGTTTTGATCATTTGACCTGACCTACTGACTCCACTTTTTAAAAAATTAAAATTTAAAATCAAAACATGATACTTTAGGTTTCTTTTTCATTTGTTTGCAATATTTTTATTTTCTACTTTCTCGTCTCTTCTTAGCATCTCCCCCTTAACCTGTTCAAATCCCATTGGCTATGAGGATAATCTTGGGAGAATTCTTGAGAGAAGGGTTACCTAGATTGTATTCTTACCTTTCTTATTAAAAAAAAAAAAACTAATACAATCATCTAAGTCAAACAGCTAATACAATCAACTAACAGTTAATAATTAATGCAATCAACTAACAGCTAACAATTAACAGCTGATTGCCACACAGGTCTCAAGTCTCATTGGAAAAGCTAGTAAATTTTGCATGCAATAAACATAAGTTGTACTTAAGTTTCATGCTTTATATGCATATAACAAAGAGCTACGCTTATGAATTGTATCACAACACAACTTTTTGAAGCTCTCTGTATCCAATCCTATGCAGCAAAAGGATTTAGGTCAATCACGTTGACCCTAATATCAAACCAACTTTTTTTAAAAACAAAAATTAATAGAATCAATACTAAAGGTTATAAATTTATTATATTATTGAGTTTAAGGCTCCGTTTGAACCTTGAAAAATTTGATAGAAAGAAAAAAAAATTGAGAAAGTTACTTTTTTTCTTGTATTTGGCTTAGAGAAAATCACAAAGAAAAAAAAATATGGAGAGGTGGAAAAATTGTTAGAAATAAGTGATAAAATTTTTCTTATAAAATTGTGAGGAAAGTTTGAAGAAAATTCTCAACCTTCTCCAACCTCGAGATTGCTTAAATGATATCAACATGATTTAAGTTGTTCATCAATATTCAAATTTCTCATCCAAATTCTTATATTTTTTTCTCAATCCAAACAAGAGAAAAAAACTCATTTTCTCCCTACTTTTTTTCCTTCACATTTTTTTTTTCCTTGAACATTTCTTTCCATCAAATTTTCTAAAGACCAAACGGAATCTAAGAAAATAGTTACCTAAGCTTTTTGTTACGTGTTTAATACCATATTCTTCAAACTGGTACAGAGAAGTTGTAAGAATATGATTGTTATTTTTGTTTCCCCTAATGAATGAATTAAAATCTATTTATGATAAATTTGAAGTATTAATTTGAGAATTTGTTATAGCTAGTTTGCATTGGTAATTCCTACACTTAGATACTGAAAAGATTTGAAAATTAACAGAAGAAAACACTAGCAAACTTTTTTGTACGTCAAAAAAGTTATCATGTAATGAATACATACATCCAACGTTTAAATTATGGCTCAAAATGAATAATAATGATTGGGTATAAAATCATTAAAAATTCATAAATAGATCTATTAAATGAGTGATCTCATGTGTCATCATATTATGATAAGAATTATATGATCACTCAATTTTAATTATTTATAATTGATTGATTAATAATGATATAGATAGACGCACCGAGAAGCTAAATGATCTCTAAAATAGATAGGAAGACAAACAAGGTCTTCCAAACATTAAAAACAATAAAAAAAAGAGAGGCAGAGTTCATCATGATCTAAGGCGGCCCGGGTTGGAGCTGAAGGGCCAGAACACTACGTATAAAATTTGATCGGCTGTACTTTGAATTGTGGCGCGGGGGAGCAGGGAGAAGAAGCAAGAGAAAGAAAATAGGCATTGAAATACAAGGCATTTGAAGGTAGTTAAACAGTGAGCACGTTCGTCGAAGTTTCATAGCTGTCTGCTTCTCAATTATTGTAGATAAAAATCAATTTTTTGGTGACAAATTTCGGTTGAGGATTTCTCATTCCATTATTGACCTCAATCATTCATTATTAAAAGGTTTTATTTTATTCCTATTATTTTTATTTTGGGGTCACTGTTGTACAATTCAACCCAAAAAAAAGCCGGGGTTAAGTAGCTAGGATATTAGAGAAAATTCTTAGATACAAATAGACCTGATCAACGAGTCGGAGACCCGCTCCGATTCGACCCTCAAAAACGAGGGTTAGGGTCGGCCTTTTTTGTCTCCGGCCCGCTTCGACCCACAAATTAAAAGTACTCAACCATGATGAGGGCCGGGTTTGGGTAAAGGTTTTGACCCTCTGATCCGATCCGCTGATCCTTACTTTTTAAAACAAAATTAAAAATTAAAATTGAAATGAGATACTTTCGGTTTCATTTGTTGAAAACTCTTTTCCTTTCACTCTCCCATCTCACCTTAGCATCTTACCTCCCATTCATCTCACCAAATCTCGCAGGTTCGTAACTTTCTAGCATTCTCTCCCTGATGATTGGAGTAGTTATTTTAGTGAACTAATCGGTCTATTGGTTTAATGACTACATTACACATTAGAGTGTTTGTAGTTGCGATACGTTTCGGTGCAGCATCATGTTATGGTTTGACCTTTTATTTTGTAAGATGTTTAATGTTGATCTTTGTAATAAAAAGAAAATTTAGTCAAAAATTTCATTTTCTATATCGGAATATTTGAGGGTCGAGTCTAACCCGATGACCTGAGGGTACCCGCAGGGTCAGGGTCAGGGTCAGGGTTCGGGGTATGCCAAACCTCATGACCCGACCCTCAACCTGACCTGACCCTCAATTTGATCAGGTCTAGATACAAACATATGTATCCAGTATGGTACATACCCTGAAATCGTGTAATGGACACGCGTTTAATATGTTGCAATGTATCTTTTTTTCGCAGTAATGTACCTTTTCTATTTTACAATATACATTTTCCTTCCTCCAGAGTACCCTTATTTCCGGCAATGTATTTTTTTCTTATTTGCAATGTACCTTTTGTTCCCTATAATATATATTTTTCTAGTTGGTTATGTAGGAAAAATTACGAAAATGCTTGTTGGATTGGGGAAATGAAATAGGAGTTTAGCCCAATTACATGATGCTTCTTATATAAATATGTACTTGAGTATGGTACATAAGTGTATACCTTAGTATTACAGAAATATTAGTAGAACATAAAGGTGAATTTCATTTGCCTCTCCTTAGAAGAGTAAACATTTACATTGCTATCGTGCATCATGTCTAGAGTTTTATGGAGGACTTTATTGATTCCGTAATTACTAAATGAAGACCTTCGATGACACTCATGTTAAGATTTAAAGTGTCAAAGTTGGTCCATCCATTAACCCCTCCCCATTTACAGGAGTTAGTCTAGTGGGTTTGTGGGTGGAGGAGGGGGGTTGCACAATTACCGAATTAGGCTCAACACAGCCCTAGACTTGTCACCATGCCCACAAGAGGCCTCCAACAAAAGTACCATAATTGCTCCCAGAAAATTAAGTTTACAGTGTAGGCACTAAAATTATATTTATGTGTCGTATCAGAGTAATATAAATTAATCATAATCAGGCTTAAAAAACTCTCAAGTCGAAGCCCAAAAGACTCTCAAATTGAAGCCCAAAGGACTCTAAGTCGAAGCCCGAAAGCCTCTCAAGTCGAAACCCAAGAAATGACTAGCAAGTCAAGCCACGACCCAAGTTCCAATGACTTCCAAGTCAAGGCCCAATCGAAATCCAAATGACTCCCAAGTTAAACCCAAGTCGAAGTCCAAATGACTTTCAAGTCAAGCCATGACCTAAGCCCAAACGACTTCCAAGTCAAGACCCAGACAAAGTCTAAATGACTCTCAAGACAAGCCTAAATCAAGCTCCAAGAGACGACTTCCAAGTCAAGGCACGACCCAAGTCTGAGCGACTTCCAAGTCAAGCGTGATCGAAACTAAGTCGAAGGTCAACGCCTAAGTCGACTCTCAAGTCAAAGGTCAAAGCCTAAATTGACTCTCAAGTCAAAGGTCAAATGACTCCCAAGTTAAGATCCGATCAAAATTCGAGGCGACTTTCAAGTCAATTCCTGGCCCAAGCCTGAGAGACTTCTAAGTCAAAGTCAAAGTCAAAGCAAATGACTCCTAAGTCAAATCGATCCCAGATTAGGCTCGATTGAAGGCCCAAAATGATGTCAAAGCCCATCTTGACTTTCAAAGAGGAGGGGAAAGTTTTCCTATAAATAGACTCCTACCTCCCTTGATTCAAAGGTTGGAAAATTTGAAGAATCCATCCAAAGTTCAAATACTCTCGCTTTCAAGGAAGACAACAAGCACATCAAGTGCGTGCCGTTCTCCCTTGAAGATTAAAGACTTGCCTTGATTGAGATCAAGTTCTCAAGCCCCTCTCTCAAACTAAAGTTAATTTAAATTCAACAAGGAGATCGAATTAGAGGATCATACTCATTGTATTCAATAGAAATTGTACCCACACATTCAAACCAATACAAAGATTCAATCTTACACCCAAATTTCTGTCTAATTTATTCTAAACTTGAAATTTATGTTCACACCATGATTTGAATCTTGGTGAGGAGTACTATGAATACTCTAACCCTACGTCATTGAGCTACTAGGCTCTTAGAATGTTAAGTTGAAATATACATATATAAGGTGGCTTTTATATTCCATACATGGTTCTCGTGTTTATATGTTATTGGTGAATCTTATAGTCGAAGGTCAGAGTTTGCTTATCATATATCATACTGAGGTTTCGATCAATTTTTTTATAACTATTTTTGCATATGGTTATTTACCCTGTCAACGTGTTAAATAATGTTTAACATGGATTCACAGGTAAACTTTTTGTATATTTTTTTGTCCCCATTTTTTTGTGATTAAGGATGGCCTAAGAGTTCAAATGAGGTACTAAGCACTAACAAACAATCACAACATGTACTCTTCTTATGAAGACAAGAAAATGAATGCTTCACTTGTTCTTGAACGCGATAATCAGGTGCTCATCAAAGTCTTAAGGGCAGAAATCTAGATTCTCTGGAAGATTCAAACTATAGTTGAAGACATAAAACTCTACCTCACCTCTTACATTCAAGTATTCATCCAACATAATTTCAGAGAAGGAAATCGAGTAGCAGATTAGTTGGCCAAGCTTGACCATTCTATTTCTTCTTTTATTTTAATTTGTGGCTCTCTACTCCTCGAACCTCATTTCTTTCTACCCTTATTGAGAACAATATATATAGAACCCTTGAGAGAAGAGTTGCCTAATCATTGTAATATTACTTATCATTTCAAAAAAAGAAAGAAAGAAAATGAACGCTACCTAAAGGGACAATTGTGCTCGACCCAAATAACAAACCACAAATATTGAACAAGAAAGCAGATAGCAAATCACCTGTGCAAAGCATACAAATCCACATCCAAATTCAATACCCCAAAAACTCTATCATCGCACAGGATATGAGGCGTCTGATCTAGCAGCCTAACCCCTAAATTACAAAATTACGGAGAAACTGGTTCCGATTGACCTATTACTCCTTAGAAACAAAGCAATGGAAGTCTAGAAACACTTTTCTTTAGTCCATACAATCTAAGCAAAAAAAATAGCCAGCAATTAAAGATGGATGATATATATTTTTAACAATTTTTCAAAACATGTTCATCATATCATTGGTGGTGTGGTACCATCGAAAGATTAGTGCAATGGCTTATGAGATCAATGGCCAATTTAGAAAAAAATAATTTTGGGTGACTAATAATAATCAATTCAATAAAATCAGGTGCCCCTAGAAAAAAGAAAATAGATAAAAATGAAACCGAGTGGTTGAGAGGGCACAACGCTTATATTGTAGTCCCGAATCTATAAACCCGGTACTTTATCATTCTATTTTCTTTACATTGCTGTCTTCTTTTTGTTACATCCAATATATTTTAAAATACAAATGTTTTTGTTTTTTGAAGGTATTTTATCATTCTATTTATTGTTCATATGATCTTAATTTTTTAATTTTACTTCTAAATAGACATATAGAGCTTTTCTTTTGAGTGATGCAGTCTCACGTGTAATAGTAATAGTACATAAACTCAACTACATAGATATTGATCGGACGTTCGATGCCCAAAAAAATGCACACATGATGCTAGGTTGCATCTGATGAATATTTGATCGAACCCAGCCGTGAAAACTTGGATCTAACAACTCCTGACTCTTATACCAGTTGATAGGAGTGAATATGCACCAGAAGTAAACAATTAGAATGTAGATTTTTGAGACGTTACAAGAACAATAAGGTAATAAACACACTATATTTTATGTGGAAAATTCAAATCGAAAAAATTACGGGTGACATTGACCACAAATCCGCAATGACTAGAGTACAAAACAGAATGCGGAAATAAAGAAGACACAATATTTTTACGTGAAAAACCACCTCTGACCCAATTAAGGTATAAAAACCACGACCTACCTCAGTAGGATTTCAGCAAAGACTTTCACTAACATGGGCCAAATTCGTTACACTTTGTAACACTCGTGACTACGTCACCCACATAGCTTAGTCTCCCCGAGACCCTCGTTACATACACACGTAACTAGTCTCCACCTGAGAGCTAGTCACCCAACATGTCCAAAGTCTTCTCAAGACTTGGACCCACTCTAGACTTAACTGATGATAGAAAAGAATAGAAAAAACACCCTACGTTAAATGCTTCTAACCAAGCCAAATGTAAGGTATAATTACAATCTCTATTATATCAATAGAGACAACTAAATTCAGCACACTCCTTGAAGGCTTTTCACTCAGAAAAATAAGCTCACAGAAAACTCTATTTTTAGCCTTGAAAAACCGTGAACCATAGTGTCGAGAGGTCAGAGATTTTATACCCACAAAAAGGTATTTGATTTTTGTAATAACTCCCAAAAATACTCAGTATCCTAATAGGAATTAAATTTCTCAACAATATCCTTTTAGGAAATCATATCTTAAAAGATAAGATAGAATCTTCTGAAAATATCTTTTTAGGAAAACCAAATTTATTTAGGAAAGAACTCTTTCCTAGACGAAACGTTATCGGAAAAGTAATCCCAAATATTGCAGGAATTTTGTCATTTAGAAAAACTCTTTGACAATCTTAAAACACGAGTTGTATATGTTGTCCTCAGAACGCCGCAGTCCTGATCGCTCACCCTGTTCTGAGCAGTGTTCTGAGTGGCATAATAAATTCCTTCAAGGTGAGTGTCAAGTCAAGTTTTTCTAATTGGCATATTAACAAGAATCTAGATGAATACCATCAGTGATTAAACTAAGACTCTAAGACTCCTGTACTTTGTTAATGTTGTGCACATATTCCACTTTCGATGTTCCAAGCTCCTTCGAACTGATCTCCAGGGTGTTTGCAACCTGAACTTAAGCATGGCATAATAGCATATAGAGTAGCATATAGACCGGTACATTTGGGTTGTTATCATCAAAACTTTACACATGATTGGTTCAACACATTTTGCATTTATTTCATTTGAAATCCATGTATGGTTGGTCTGTTAAGTCATTTGATATGTTGCTCCAACTCATAGTAACTGTTTTCCCCCAAGTTAATCCACTTTCATCATCTTGGAGTAAATGTAAGCAGTTGAAGAAGGATTTAGGGCTTAGCTATGATAAGATTCATGCTTGTCCTAACGATTGTATCTTGTATTGGGATGATGAGTGTGACAAATGTCATGTTTCCCGATGGAAGGACAAGGATAAGAAAGTGACAAATAAGGTTTTGAGTTACTTTTCTCTTATACCAAGGTTACTTAGGATGTATAAATCCTCTAAGATAGCAGAAGATATGCTTTAGAACCATAAAGGGAGGGTTAAAGATGGAATCCTTAGGCATCCAGCAGACGCAAAAGCATGGAAAGACTTTGATGAACAGAATTCTCATTTTGCTTCTGATCCTCGCAATGTCCGGTTAGGACTTGCTACGGATGGATTTAACCCTTTTGGTGTAATGAGTAGCACACATAGTACTTGGCCTATGCTTTTAATTCCATATACTCTACCCCCATGACTTTGTATGAAACAATCTTCTATCATTCTATCCATGATCATTCCTAGGGAAAAGACTCCCGGTATAGACATTGATGTCTACCTTCAACCTCCAGTTAAAGAATTATTAGAGTTGTGGGACGGGGTAGATGCATTTGATGCATACTCAAAGATAAAGTTTAAACTGCGTGGGGTTCTTCATTCTACTACTGTGATTTTCCTGCGTACACAAACTTATCTGGATGGAGTACTAAGGGTTATTTTGCTTGTCCATATTGTGCTAGAGATACACATTCCATGTGGTTGGAGAATGGACGTAAATTTTGCTACATGGGCCATAGGAGATGGCTTCCTGAAAATCATCCGTTTTGTTTTGACGATGTTGGATTTTATAGAAATATTGAGCTTGGTCTTACTCCTAAACCTTGTACTGGTAGTGATATTCTGATACAGTTATAGGGGTCAAGATTTTCCTATGGTGAAGATGAAACTGAAAATGTCGGTATCGATGAAACGGATGAGGAGCAAATATGGAAGAAGATGAGCATTTTCTTTGATTTGCCATACTGGGAGAATAATCTTATTCGCCATAATTTGGATGTAATGCACATTGAGAAGAATATATGTGATAACTTTTTGGGCACCTTATTGAATCTTGAGGGCAAATCTAAAGATAACTTGAAAGCGCGTCAAGACCTACAAGTGATGAAAATAAGACCAGAGCTTCATCCTATTCAACTAACAAATGGAAAATATGTAATCCCTAATGCTCCTTACACTTTGTCATTTGATGAGAAGACACATTTACTAGCTGTCTTGAAACATATAAGAGTCCCAGATAGATATGCGAGTAATGTATCTCGATGTGTTAATTTGAAGGAGCGTAAGTTATTCAATCTGAAAAGCCATGATTATCACATATTGATGCAAGATTTGCTCCCCATTGCCCTAAGAGCAGCAAAAGATTCTGATGTTGTGGATCTTGTATGTGCATTATCAGCATTTTTCAAGGGATTATATGCAAAAGGGTTGTCAGTTGAGAAATTGGATGATATCGGAGTTAATCTTGTTATAACACTGTGTAAAATGGAGAAAATATTCCCTCCTAACTTTTTAATAATTATGGTGCACCTGCTTGTACACTTAACTGAGGAAGCAAAGCTCGGAGGGCCTGTCTTTTATAGATGGATGTACCCCATTGAGAGGTTAGAATATATATTTTTTCTATTATTGTTTTTTTCTAAGTACTTGTATAATGATAGTTGTATTGTACTAGTTTTACTTTGGCCTATGAAGTTTCTGGCATTCCTAGAAGGTCTTATACATAATAGGGCACAGCCCGAAGGTTCAATAGCAGAAGGATACATTGCGCATGAGTGTATAACCTTCTGTTCAAGGTACTTTAATGGGGTGGAAACAGTTTTTACTCGACCACAGTAAAATGATGGTAATAACCCTAATGAGGATGTCTATTTATTTGGTACTGCGGGTCAACCCAAAGGAATGGTGCAAATGGTTAAAATTTCTCAATTAACCTTCTGCAAGCTCAAAGATATGTACTTTTACACCTTCACGATATTGATGAATATCATAGGTCAGTAGAAGTCACTAATTGCTCCTAAAATTATTATTTGCTAACCAAACATATTACACTAACAGACCAATTATAGGGTATTTTTGAACGAGCGTATGACATCTTATCCTCATGTGGCAAGTGATAGACTCAAGCAAAAGTGGCTGCTTGAGGAATTTCCTCGGTGGATCCAAGAAAGGGTAAATTCACCTAGATAACTAATGTCTTTTCATTTAGCATTGTGCTTTGTCCATTTTGGACTAATTATTTTTAATATTTACACTTTAGATATCCAATAAAGAATTCGATGATCGAGAATCAACGTTGTTTATTGCTGTCGCTGCTGGCCCTAACCCAATTGTAAAGCGAATGAATGCATTTGTTATCAATGGATATCGATTCCATACTCAAAAGAGAGATAAGGCAAAGAAAACTCAAAATTTTGGAGTCATGGTAGAAGCTGAGGGAAAAACCTCTTTTGGAAAAATCAATGACATCATTGAGCTAGATTACTATTCGGAGTGTAAGGTGGTAGTATTTTGTTGTGATTGGGTGAACATAAACTCCAGGGGTCTAAAGAGGGACAAAAGAGGGTTCACTCTCGTAAATTTCTCACACAAAACACATGAGGGAGGTGCTTTAAAGGATGATCCATATATCTTTTCATCTCAGGCACAACAGGTATTCTATGTTGAAGATGAGAAAGATAAGGGTTGGGAGCATGTTGTTGAAGTAAAGTCGAGGGACACATATCGTCTAAGACCATTGCAAGTTGATGATGAGCCCCACCCCGAATGCATGCCTGCTGACATTAGAAAGGAGGATGAACTTAGAGATCCAACGTATTGGGCCTATGTAGCTGAAAAGTCGTGAAATATGAAACTGTTCTTGTTAGAGTTTTGTTGTTATTGAATCTCTTTTTTTTTTTTGGTATCACTAGAGACATTTTCTTTAATATAATGATTTTGTCTCCGAATTGCATTTGTCAAGTTAAAAAATCATGCTTATGATTATAATAAATTGTGTAAAGCGTTGATATTGCTTCTAGTTATAATTTTGAAAGTTTGTTATGTTAAAAATTTTGAAATAATGTGAGCTTGAAATTTAGGTTCAAATATAAGGAGTCATGTTTGATTCACAGTGTACATTTGCTGAGTATGAGAATTCCCTGCAAAATGAAACTGCAGCAGCAGAGGAGCTACTTGTAGATGACGCTGATGGTGATGACGATAGTACCAATGAGGTGCTCGATGAGAATGACGAAAATAGAGATCCTCTGATGGATTTAGATCCATCCCTTGTGCCTATCCCAGAAGGATTTAATAATGATGATGAAGTGCTTGTCATTGGTAAGTAACACTATTACATTCATAAATGGTGAAAAAGCTGGTTTTATACACTAATTTCGATTTCTAGCAACCCACCCATGTCTTACAATTGTGATTTTGGATTAATTGGATGTTGTGAGTTGATGATTATGCTGGAAATTTGTTTATTTGTATGCTAAACGATGGATTTTTGGGTTGATTGCTTCTATTGGAAGAACAAAATGGTAGAAAACAAGATGAATTTTCGATGTTCACAGAAATCATGTACTACTTGAGTTTTTGCAAATTATTGGATGTGTGAAAAATTCTGAAAATTTTACTGTAGGTTAGACATGATATTAGGCAATTTCCTGAAAATTTTCATGAATTTTTGATACGTATTTTGTGAGTTATAAATTGTTTATTGAATCTGCCCTGCTAATTTGTGCTGAAATTCGGATGATGTTTGAATTATTATGAGCTATTGGGTTGGAGAAAAGTCATGAAATTTTTACTGTAGAATATACACGTTATTTAGCAAGTTTATGTGGAGTTTCATGAATTTTAGATGTGTATTTTATAAGTTATGAATTTTTTTTTGAAGCTGCCCTGTTTTAAGCTGGTTGCTATTTAAATGTTCTGGTAATTATTGGCTTGATAGAAAAGTCTGAAAATTTAAATGTAGGTTCTCTATGATGGTTGTAAGGTTTCTGGAAAGTTTTATGAATTTTGGATATGTTCTTCATGAGTTGTGGTATTGAACATGATAGCCACTCATGGTTTTGAACTCCAATTAACCTACTGAGGAAAGAGATGAGCAAAGACATGCATATGCACATGAAACAGTACCAGCAAACTGCATTTTGTGTTATTGAACATCCACTCATGGTCTTGATATGATTGAGCCACAGAGTTCTAATATGATCTTGTACTTATCATGACTTGATTTTGTTTACTACCCATCCTTTTTCAAATATATACAATTGTATAGTTTTCAAACCAACCAATTTCGATCCACAGTTTTAATCTATGACATTATGCAATAGTGATATTGAACATCGTAAAGATTATTTATTTTCTTAAAATTATAAGAAGAATACTAGCTACGATGAATTGCTATGCTTTATCTTTAACGTCATTTGCTTCCATTTGATAGATGGACAAGGGATTGTGAGCAAGCTTAGAGGGCGAATCACTGTAAAAGTGGTGCATGGCTTGGATGTTTCGAGTAGAATTCTAGGGCCTTTGAACAAGTTTTTACAGCCAGTAAAAAAAAAGCAGAAAGCGTGTTCAACCGATTCCTTGTAGATGTGGCGAAGCGCCCTCGATTCTGTCCTTTAAACTACAAGGAGTGGTGACTTGTACCTTCTTTGTTTAAGGATCGAATTATAAATTATATAAGGGTGAGGTTCTTTTGTTTTTACGTCTAGTTGTTGTACTTGTCAAACTTTACTTATAAACTTCATTATTTTCTTACACTGAATAAATACAAAAGAAGTTCGTGATGCCAGCCACTCAGTCTGTTGACGAAAAAGTTCTGAGCGCTGTTGGGGAGAGGGTAAGAGGATACAAATGTTATCTGAGAATGAAATACATTAAGGAAGGTACAACTAAGGAAGAGTTGTACGCTTTGCCAACAGCTGAATCAGGAAATACTACAGGTCTGAAGCGTCCTTATGGAGTAGGTGATACAATGTGGTTCGGATTTGTAGACTTATGTTTTTCAGAGAAGTTTCAGGTTAGCAACTACACTCTAATAGTCCACATACGTGATAATAACTTTAGTTTGGAATATAAATTGTAACATTTTTTTTTTTTTAATAGAAATACTCTGAGATTGGGAAGAGAGCAAGGGGAAAGCAATTACATCCTCACACCGCTGGCTCACAGAGTTTTGCTATTTTGCATGAAAAGTTTGTGAGTTGGCTAAGTGTTGCGTTTCTTACGATGGCATTATTAATAGGCATGCGTAAAACATGTGCTGCTATTATTCATTTAAATTGACATAGTTATGTTCTGGTTTTAGGAAAGGAAACATAATCGAGAGCCTGGTCCAATCGAACGGTTCATAGAGACTTGTCAGAATAAGAAAGATAAGACCTTTCATGATCCCATCACCCAACAATTTGTGGTAATTGTACATCTTTAAGTTTATATTATCATTTACATGCACTGAAGGATTGATGGATGTTTGAAGTTACATTTTTATTGTGAGTTAGGATTCAGCGAAGCATATTATCAAGCAAAAGACAGGGTCCAATGAACTTGTCTTCTCAGAGTCGGCCAAGCAAGTGGAGAACATTGCCTATCGAAAACTAATGGGTCCTGAAACGCAGGGAAAAGTGTGGGGATTGGGTCGTAGAGTATCTGCAAGAGATTTACGTAATCTACGTTACCCGGCTAAATCATCGATTGTATTGAAACTTCTAAACAAAGTGCAAACCTTGGAGAACCAACTAGAAGTGCTGAATGCGAAAGTTGGTGCACAAGCTTTAGCTACTCCGCATGATTTAGTAAGTCGTTTGGCTACGGATGTGTAATCCGTGCGTTATATATTCTTTTATGTAAATTCTTTTGTTGTGTACTCCGGGTGTGTGACCTGTTAAGTTGTGAGCTCCGGCATGTAGCCGTTGAGTTATGGGAATGTTTTTTTCTTGTTTTTCTCTATTGCAGATACCTAATGTAAGGCTCTAAGCCTGGGTTATGGTTAGGTTTTAGACGAAATGTTGTCCGTTTAGTTTCAGAAATTTTAGAAATTGCTAACACTTCTAGCTGATGGGCAAACGTGTTACAGTGTGCGGTGACCTATTGAGTTGTGAGCTCCGGCGTGTGGCCGTTGAGTTATTTGAATGTTTTTTCTTATTTTTCTCTATTGCAGATACCTAATGTAAGGTTTTAAGCCTGGGTTATGGTTAGATTTTAGACGCAATACTGTCCGTTTAGTTCCAGAAATTTTAGAAATTGCTAACACTGCTAGCTGAGGGGCAGGGGTGTTACAGTGTGCAGGGCTGTGTGTGCTGCTACATTGCTTGTGGTGTCGTCTGCTTCTTTTTTCGTTATTTTGTTCCCCTTTCGTTATGCTCTCAGTTTGCACAATTGTTTATTAGTTTTTTTGGGTTATTAGTTATAATACATGCTCGTTAATCTTTTCTTAAATTTTAATCCTTACTATTTATATAGAGTACAGGTTCCCAAGAAGTTTCAAGGAATACCCAACCATGTGATAAAAACAGAGGCCAAGATTCACCTATATGCGATGGATCTAAAAAAGGTTCAAGGCCTGACATACCTATTGATCTGGATAGAAGCAATGATTCACCCAAATTTGGAGATGCCTTCTCTATCTCTAATGTTCTACGTAGTTGAAGATTATATGTTTGTAAGTTATGTTATATTTTATTTTAGTACTTGATTATATTTCTATGCTAATTGCTTGTAGGGCATGAGACCCAAAGAAGCACAAGGCCATCAAAGCATATCAATTCAATGCAAGGTGGCAATCAAAAGTAATCAGGAAAGACACCAGTAAGTACAAATGATATATCATTAAACTGTTACTCATCGGAAGCACAAAAATATTCTGGTGGTTAAATTCGTTCATTTTTGCCTTGTAATTGTTTTTTTTTCTTCCATATTCCTAGTCATTGTCCAAGCAATCAAATGGTAACATCAGAACTGAATCTCTTAATCATGGCGACAAGCGACCTAATCCTGTCCAACCTAGTTCCACACTTCTTAATGATGGTGGTGTCATACCTAATGCTCAACCATCAAAACATATTGCTTTTAATATGATGGTGGTCGCTCTCATGTGGAACTTTTAACAAAAGCGAATCCTACCTCAGGAGGCACTTTAATAAAGGGTTGCAAACCATCATTGCATAGCCATGCAGAAAATCAGAAGGTACATATATTAATCAAACATTCAGCTTTTTTAACATAAAGTATATGTTCAGTTGGTTATGCATTTATTTATTTTGTGTCTGTTATTAGAGAAATTTTGTGGGAATGAACAAGCAAGTCAAAACCACTCCTGTTATATCTTCATATATGCTTTAAAAGGCAGCTGTTGAGTATAGAACTGCAATACGACACGAAAAAAATTGTTTAACTTCAATAAGAAGATTTATATTCACTTTGAAATCATGTAACATTCATATTGATATGCTTGTGTCGTTGTATCTCATACATTGTTACATATTTTGATTCTAGTTGAGTCGTGCTCAAGTAGACATATTGGTTGATACTGTCCTGAGAAATCATCCTAAGGAGGTGCACCAATATCGTTCTTCAGCGAAGAAGGAACTCATTGTTTCCTACCTAGCGGGAGTGGTACAAATTGCAATATTTTTTTTTTCCGAAGTTTTAATTATTTGTTACCATTTTTTAAAATTATTTTTCTCTAATATCGTTCTTTAGAGAACACGAAACTCATATTTTTTTTTCTAAGTTCTAATTTTTTATTTTCATCTTCCTTGTAGGCTATGGGAATTTGCAAACGTAAGGCTGAACCAAGTATGTTAGATATGGTGCTTCGTGAAAAATTGGACGAAATTGCAATTGTAAGTTTATCACTTCTTTCTGCAGTATATAACAATGTCTTTTATTTTCAAGATGATTGATGTTTGCTTCAATTTCTATAATGTGGAGTGATATTTATTCTAATGGATTGATTTGGTATTTTTAGGTGACGACTAAGGGAAATGTGCAACGAGAAGGGACAGGAAATGGAGGAAATGTTAGCCCTTGATTCCCCTCTCCCATTTTAGACGTTACACATGGATTTTAGTTGAGAAACTCTTGCTTATTGGCTATGTATTTATGTCACATTCTTAGAACATATTTTCACTCTTAGGATGCATCCGGGATACTTCATTTATATTTTACTGTCACAGTACTTGTGAATTCTTGATAGCAACAATTATTCCAATAATTATTAATTTTGTCGTATTATTTTTGTAATTTTATAGCTTATATATATATATATATATATATATATATATATATATATATATATATATATATATATATATATATATATGCATGCTACAATGCTCAAAATTTTTAATTTATGAAGGTTTATTAATTATTACCAAAAATTGATTAATTATTACCAAAAATTGAAAAATTATTGAAGGCGCCAAAAGTTGTTACAAAAGTTCCCGCCAAATTATTTACGAATTCGTTCAAAAGTTAGTTAGTTGTTTGAAAGTTAGTTGAATAGGTTCAAGTTGCAAATCTTATAAGAGCAGTGACAAGGAGCGTAGATGTTCACAATGAGCTAAATTTTCCCACACTTATATTTACAACACAATACCCACATATACATAAGTGGGGAAAGACATCATTCGCTACGCTTATAAGTGTGGGAAACGTAACCCTTGCCGCGGATATTAAGTGCGGGGAATATTTTCCCACTCTTTCAATCGGCACGCTTAACTTAAGTGCGGCGAAGAATACCTACTGCACATATATCCGTGGGCAAATACAATTTTAAGTGTGGAGAAAGATAGTTTTTTCTGTAGTGATAGAATTTTCAAAAAATCAATTTGTTTGGTCACAAATTTCATTTGAGGACTTAGTCCATCATGATTGATCTGAATCATGCATTATTAAAAGTACTTGTATTGGATTGATATTCTTTTATTTTGGGGTCAAATTTGTACAATTAAACCAACAAAAAAGGGGTTAGGTAGTTAGGACAGGACTTAGGGAATATAAAGGCAGATTCCTTTTTCTTTCCTAGGAAGAATAGATATTGTTGAGGTCTCCTATATTGTATCTAGAGTCATTTAAGAAAGATTTCACAAATTATGGACGTTTTTCATTCTTATAATTGCCAAATGATAATCCCCATGTCACGGTGACATGATGACCATATATACAAGGTACCTTCTTTCAATATCGGATAGGTGGTTGTTGTGTCTTATATCATTTATGTGTCTTACCGTTTTAAGGCCAAAATTATTATGATATGTATATCACTCAAGGTTTTGAAAAATTTTCTTCAAAACTTGAACATTATTGTTTATCCTATTGACTTTTATATGTTTTAAATATTTAGCAAGAATTCACAGGTAAACTTTTGTATTTTTCTCCTTTTTTTGGTCATTAAGTACTGTTTAAAGAGTCACATAAGGTACAATGCACTAATAAACAATTATAAAATGTACTTTTACTATGAAGATGTGACAAAGAGCGCCTACTCAATGGGAGGACAATTGTACTCCACCCAAACAATACACAGTAAATGTCCAACGACAATGCTGTCATGCTGATGGCATGGCACATCATCTCTATAGACTACCCAACCAACGGTAAATGATGATCATTTATATATATATATATATATATATATATATATATATATATATATATAATGGTTCTTCAAAAAATGTTAATGTCAGGGGTATTGTGGTATGATGAAAAGATCAGTGCAGTGGCTTATGAGACCAATGGCTAATTGAAAAAATAATTTTTTGGGTAACTAATCATAATCAAGTCAATAAAAGTCAGGTGCCCCGGAAAAAAGAGAATAAATAAAAATGAAACCAGGGGGTTGCCGGCATTCCTAGTGCACATCTAAAAAACTACCTTATGTCTTCTAATGTGCCCAATATTAAATTTAATTAAAAGTTTTAAAATTCATACAATAGATGGGTATTTGCATTACATTTTTATAAGAAATTAATTCTTTTTCTATGATTATTATTACACTTAAAGTTGGTAAAGATTGGTAGAAGTTGATAACAGTTTAATTTGTACTTCTTTGCAATGATTAGCAAAAATTGGTTATGGTTTAAGAAGATTGGATAAGGTTGCTAACAGTTGATAAAAATTGATAAGAGTTGAAAAATATTAGTAATAAATGTAAATAAGTGGGGAAACTTTTGAAGGAAATTGGTAAGAATTGGAAAAAATTAATAAAAGTTCGTATGAGTTAGAATTTTTTTGAAAGGTTAGTAATAAATGATAGAAGTTTGATAAAAGTCAATATATATTAATAAAACTTAGTAAATATATATCTACCACTGAAAAAATAGGCCCTAAGAGCGGCATGTTTCTTCTTCCTTCTTTTGTCTGATTCTTCTTGTAGTTGTTGAAACTTAAAATAGATGAAAATTGACTTTACTGCTTCAAATCTGGATCCTTGCCGGACACAATCATGCCTCCCAGGAAAAGAAAATGATCAATTTGAGATCAAGAAAAAATATCAATAAATAAAAAAATAAATAATAATATTCAATTGGCTAATATTCAATTTTTGTGGGGACGGGGAGGGGAGAGAGACGGGAGGGGAAGGATATTTTTCTCTCCTAAGTTGACTGACTACGGTTTAGCCTACTGTCATGCTCATTTTAAGTATTGTGATCTCTAAACATTAGTTGTTAAGGCTACCAACTACTAGTAAACGTCTGATAACCACTAGCCGCTATTCATAAACGTTGATAAATGTCAGTAACAGCTAGTAAATCGCCACTAACCGCTATCCACTGATCTTGAACGATGAAATGAACAAGCCCTAAGCTGAAAAGTTAGCATAGCATCGTGGCGGTTTGGTTTGGTTGCAACTTTATAGTTCAGCGAATGATTTGAGTTTTTTATAAAACCTGTATTATTATTCTTTTCCTTTCATATCTCAAACTCTATTCAAGTAACAGTCGGAAAAAACATTTTTCTCTCCTTAGTGAGATGAATCAGAATGGTACTTTTTTAGATATTACAGTAAAATAAAATGCTCATTATTGGCAGAAACAATGTTGATCCTCAATGGTTGCTCCCCTAATTGACAGATATCTACAATTTCGGATATTCCATCCCAAACTTGATTCAGAAGTTCAAAACGATTTAAATTTTTTTTCACCTTTCTTTCTTTCTAACCCCAAAAAAAAAAAAAATTCAAAAATTACAACTATCTTTATTTTCAAACTAAGGCTTTTATATTGCATGAATGTTAACTTAATATTTTGAGGGATTTTTTTATAATTTTTTGGTAATATTATCTTTAAAATATTCTTTTTAATTTGTTAAATTTTTAAATAGTTTTTAATTTTAAGGGTCCTATGTAATTTTTTGAGAAAACTTGTTATCTTATCTTTGAGGTTTAATTATCTTAAGTGAAGGGATTTTTTTATTTGCTTATAAAGAGCTTAAACTAATGTGAAAAAAAACTCAAATTTAGAACATATTTGGTTTCATAAATTTGTGGTCAAATATTTATTTTATTGTTATTTAATTGCCTTCTTTCGAGGTTTATTCTTATAAAGTCCATTATTTCACCATTATTTTTGTTCATCAAGAATGAAAATAGTAAATAGTTAAAACTTGTTTGTATCTGCATTAAAAAAAAAAAAATTGTTTGGTGAAGGTATAAACCGGACTTCATAAACGTTTTACACATAATTTATTTTCATGGCATAATTTATTTCACAAAATCATACATCAAAGACTAACAATTATATATATAGATTCAAGAATTAAGACATATATAACTTTTTAATAATTCTACAATTGTTTACATTTATCCTTACCGCTTCTCATAATTCTTACATGTCCTTATAATTTCTCATAATTTTTTATAAGTCCTTATATTTTTGGAGCTTACAACCTACAATTGCATCTTGTCATGAAAAAGAACAGAGTCTCATGCTCTTGGCGATTATGCCTCATTTTCCTTGAGTTGTTTTTTTTTTTTTTTTTGGGGGAGGGGGAGGGGAGGGGTTCAACTTTTTAGGCAAAGTGGAACTTGATAATTAGTGATAATACTGTAATTTCATAAATAAAGGAAGAAAAGGAGCTGCATACTATTCTTTTTATCTTTTCTTCTGGTCTTTTTTTCCCCCTTTTTTTGGGGTGCATTTCTGTTCTTGTCTTTTTCAGTTCAATTGTAATATTCTAACTATTTAGGATATGTATAAATGTTTTTAAGCAATTCCTATATCATATTCTTAAAAGATATACTGACACAAATTAAAAAGTATATACATACATATTGATATGACAAATACACGTGAAGTAAAAAATCTCACATGACTTATGAAAATATGTATTCTTTGAAAAATTTATAAAAGCTTCCAGGCTTGGCCTCCATTCATGTTAAATTTCTTGAGTCTTCCAAAGAACATGACTAGAATGAGAACAGTCTTCCCTTGATCACTCCACTTTCCTGCGAATCCAAACCATTTATCTACGCAATTCGCATCGGGCTTCAATTGCCTTTCACAACTGTACCCCATTGAGAACCCAACATTCCCATACGCACTGCAGATACATCGATCAGTCGAATTGCATTAGCTACTAACATAAATATACTACAACAAAATAAAAATTATTGATTTTTCCTCTTGAAGTGAATATATAGTGGTGGAAAGATAGCCAAGTTTTTGCTGAGAACTCGATCTTTAGAAATTTTGCAAGTTAAAACATGCAATTGTTTCTTCTCTCCCCCAGTCTGTCCTTTTTGTTGATAAATACGGGTTGATAAACAGGTGGAGTTGGTGAAAATTAACAGAAGTTAGTAGATTTTGATTTAAAAAATGTAAATAAGTGAGGATTTGTTGGTAAAATTTTTTGAAAGAGGTTAGTAAGAGTTGGTGGAAGTTAATCAAATTTAAAATATAGTAGAATTTTTTCATTAAAGTTGGTAGAAATTGGTCAAAATTGGTAAAAGTTAATTGAAATTAATAAAGGGAATTTACCAACGAAAAGAATATGCTCTTATGACCCAGAGTTATGAAAAGGTTGTTTTTGTTGAAACTAAATCTTTAAAAAAAAAAATCACTGTTAGGACTTCAAATAAAAAATGGAGTCAAATTGCTGAAACACTTTAAATTTGCTTTAACACTTTGTATTTCAAAGTTAAGATGCTCACTATTCTACAACTTTCGACTCTTGAAAGGTAATATTAATTAGCTGATATAGCCAAAGTCGATCATGAATCTACAATATATAAAGAAATAATTGGTAATGACTAAGGGTTGTGTTTAGTGATCCAAGTTATAACATATGACATCATTATATTATATATATCATGCATATAATTGTACACGTTTGTATATGAATTTGGGAAACAATTAGTGCAAAGAGTTGACATTTGACACTTAGACGGGAAGGTTGGTGGGCAGGTACATGGTAGATGGTTTGTCTATCTTAAGGGTCTGTTCTTTTTGTTAGAAAATATGAGTTAGACAATAGGTAAAATTGGTTGAGATTAGTATAAGTGGGTTAAATCAGGTATTTTTTTTTTTTTTTTAAGTCGGTTGAAGTAGGGTGAATATTTTTAAATGATGGGTAGAAGTTGGTTAAAATATATAGTTGAGAAGTGGGTCGAAGTTGGTTGAAGTAGGTTGAAGTGTGTATTATTTTATTAAAGTTGGCGAATTACCAACGAAAGGAACAGGGCATTCTGATATTATCTTGTATGAAAAGTTGTGAGGAAATTAGACTGTCTTAGAAAGATTTTATTTTTTTAAAACAAAAAAGCACAATGTCAAGCAGAAATAGAAAAAATATTGAGTAGGAATTAATAAAATAATTCACCTGACAACCTCAAGTACAATGTTGAAAATGTTAAAGTTGAGGGGATCGTCTTTCATCTTTTGCCTCTCTATGATGCAGATTATGACTACAAATATGACAACATAGGAGAGCTGTGAGAATTTGATTTTCTCCAGAATTATTGCTCCCCTTTTCTTAAATATTTCTGGATATCCATCTTCTTCCTCTTGATTTTTGGATGGTAAAAAACACGTATAGGGAGGAAGATACCTGCAATAAAAGCACGAACCATGCAAACAAAATTCTATTTAATTTTTTTGAGCGACGGAAAATAATAAGTTAATTCTCAAAATTTTATTTAAAAAACACGTGTACGGTGTATGCATGCATGTATAGAGAGAGAGAGAATTAGTCCAATGTATAATTTATTTATACGGTGTGCATACATGCATGTATAGAGAGAGATAAATTAATAAAATATAAATGTTTAATTTAATGCATTATTTGGGGGGAGTGGGGGATGATGCAAGCATTTTGCTCCAAATTTACCATATGGAATGTTTCCTTGATTTTCAAATCTTGATATCTTCATAGTTATTAGTTATAGTCATCATCAATTCTAGTTATTATAAAAAGCAATGAATATTATATTGAATTATTTTATG
Organism: Carnegiea gigantea; assembly: GCA_029747015.1. Taxonomy (NCBI): domain Eukaryota; kingdom Viridiplantae; phylum Streptophyta; class Magnoliopsida; order Caryophyllales; family Cactaceae; genus Carnegiea; species Carnegiea gigantea. The sequence goes on along the minus strand of JAKOGI010000270.1, from coordinate 554,442 downwards.
ATTATTGTTAGTAAATATAATGCAATATTTCTCACTAGTTAATATCATGCCTAAGGAAAAATAATCGTAGACACAAGAAAAGGTAATGTAGGTGTTTAATCCCTATTTTTTTATTAGTATGTTTTGTTTAATTTATCTAGTCACTATCTTTTTACTTAATTATTTTCCGTTAATTATGTGAGGGAAAGTTTACTAGTTTCTACCTTATTTACTTTGATGATTCAAACACATAAATATATATCATGATGTGTTTCTGTTTATTTTAGTTTCTTTTCTTTTCATTCTCGTCCAAAGTAGACTATTTCTTAATGTAATTATCTCGCTGTCTATTTAGCCAATCCTTTTCTTATTAATAACATTTTTTCCGATATCAATTTGTTATGCCCTTTTCACCTAATAAAACAAATTAAAATACACAAGCCATAAGCCTCAACTCTCAATAGTCTTGCTTTCAATTGTGGGCATTGGATTTCATCCCATGCCTCAGCTAGCAGGGATAAAACTGAACCCTATGAGGTACAAATTATTTTGTGGGTTCTAATGGTCTTTTTTGATTTATGTATTTTCCTTTTCACTTATCTTAATCTACAGAAGCCCCTACTTGAGTTAGCTCAATACTGGACCTAAATAGCAGGCATGAGTTGCCCCCTAAAAAAAAAAAAAGAAAAGAAAAAGATTATCACCGACAGTGTTGGAAAGGTCCTCCATGTGCATGAACATACATGAATTCCAACGTAACTACCATTAATTCATGTGAACATGCATGTACAGTAGTGATTGACATTATAGATAGAGAGAGAGAGGGAGAGAGATTCTGACGTACATCATGATGACGAAGACAACCAAGGTAGCTGAGGCCACAGTTGAGAGGTCCACAATTGATTCACCCGTATGCCTTGCATTTACACATTGAAACAACACCCCCACTACTTTTTGGTAAAGATTCATACCCTCCAACCCTCCTAAACTCCAATCCATTGAGCAAAACAATATGAAAGGCACCAAAATGAACCCCAAAACTGTTCCAACTAAGTACTTCGAGTGCTTACTTTGGAGCAAGTGATGGTACCCTATCTCCTTTGTGTTTCTCAATAGATACTCGGCCTCATCTTTTTTGGCAAATTTGCCCAAAACCCATATTGATAATCTTAAGAAAGATGGAAATAATGTGTTTCCTAGGAGCATTTGAGGGATTAGCATAAGCAGGAGGCCGGAATTTCGTCGAAAAACCACCATGTTTTCATTTGTGGGCAGGAATCCACAACTTGCAAAGGTTGAAACTATGGTGAAGATGGAGAAGGTGAGTGTTTTGAGCCCTTTTTCCTCAAGAACTTTCTTGGAACTTGGGACAATGTTGAGGTATGCTAACACCATTATGAACCCTAAAAGATTAATCACTAAAAGGTAGGCTAAAACCACAAAACCCAAAACCCTAATGGATTTGGATTTCAAGAAGAAGTCAACCTCTGATTTAGTTTCCACTAGGGTTGTAGTATTTGATGATGTGATGATGCCCATCTCAATGTGGTCAAAACCCTCTGGGGGGAGTTCAAGACTAGCCACAGAATTTACCCTACTCCTTGCCTTCAAGGGCGTATTCCTTAGCCTGGAGGCCTTAAAATGAAGAGCTACCATGGAAGTGAAAACCTCCCCTCCTATGAACATCAAAATTGTTAAAACAATGAGTTGGGCATTGGAGAATACCTCCATTTCAACGGTTGACATGCTTGAAACTGTTGTCGCTGACACTGAGGTGAAGAACAAATCTAGATCGCTCGGTCTGGTAGCATGAGTTCTTGGTCTTAGACCCTTTAAAATTACGAACCCCAGACATGAAACAAGAGTAAAGTAGCATACTTCAATCAAAAAATGACTAACGCAATAAGTGACAAACTCGTAGGCTGCAGAAAAAGCCCAGTATAGACATCTAGTAAGATACAACACACCTACACAAAGAAAATTACAAGGATGCTCAAGTATCTTCCCAATAAAGCAAAATCTCACCATCTTTTCTAGTGCAAATGAATTATTCTTGTGAGATTTTGCTTCGGAAGAAACAGACTAGTGCTGTAACCTCTATATAAGGTACAGCTATGGTACGAACATAGTAGTGGTCCCTGACCTTTAGGATATATAAATCGTTCTTTTCATACATACATACATACATATATATATATGTATGTATATGTACACACAAACAAAACAAACCATTTAAAATTTTTGATAAGATTGTCAATGAGTTCAAAACAAGCCCATTTAAATATTTGGTCATCGTTAATACACTTTTGCTAAAATTTTAATATCCATCATTGAGGTCTTCTTTAGTTTTACATGCAAATATCATACCCACTTTTATAATGAGTTAGTTGTTTAACAACTTATAAATATTTTTGTTTTCTATAACTAGTATGGACCCGTGCTATGCACGGAGCATTTAAATTTGAGATATATTTTTTTAAAAAATAAATTAAAATTTTAAAAATCAATGACAAAGACTCTTATGTTGTATATGTGTGTATACTAATCAATATTTACCAAACTTGTCCTTATAGGAAGTCAGACGCTTATTATGTTTTAATTTAAGTTTTTCAAAAATTAAAGTTTTACTTAACATTGAAGAATATATTTCTTTGTATTGAATTCAGATTATAAACGCCAGATAGAAAGTCAATATTTTTCAAATTTGTCCTTTTTTTGAAAAAATAAAATGCAGTAATTATTAAAAATTGATTAATTATAGAATATGCTTGCTCATTTCAATACCAAAACATGTAAAATATTGATACTCATTTCAATAATAAAACATATAAAATATTATTGCTCATTTCAACACTATACATCATTAATAATTATGATTTGGAATAATGCAACCTAAATTTCTACTATAAGTAAACCTCCATTATATAGCTACTATAATGTTGAGAAAGGAAATTAAAATATACCATATACCCATTTCTCGATGCCTAATAAAATAAACCCGTACTTTTGCACGGTGCCTAATAAAATAAACCTTTAAAAAATATTATTAAAAAGATAAGTCGACCATCACTTGAATAGACTTAGGATTTTCATGATTTTTTACCCATACTAGTGTTATATCCCTTGCTATGGAAGGACTTGAGTTAATTTTGTTATTAAATAATAATTAAAATATATTGATTTATTAAAATAAGTTAAATTTTGTATGATAGAATAACTATTATGCTATCGTAATCGTTCATAGAAATATAGGTTTTCTCTTGTTTTCAATTACATTACTTAAAATTACATTTTTTAAATATTAAAATTATTTATTTAATTAGGTTAAGTTTTAACCTTTAATATGCAAGCCATAATCGTGTCATTTGATGCATTATATATTTTTTTTCAATATGATTTAGTTAAGAATATGTTACTATTCTACTAATTATTGCATAAATTATTCATTAAGTGGTTTCATTAAGTGGTCAATTCTTTTAATTTAATGTAGGATTGTGTTAAATTGGCTTTACTCTTGTGTGGCTATTCAAATGCCTATATAGTTAGATTTTGTAAAATTAAATTTCATTCGCAAAGTAATAACATATAATAAATCCTAGTTTTTTTTTCTTTTGAAGGTTAATAAATCCTAGTTAATAACATTAATGTTATTAATATAAGTCAACTAATTTCCACCAATTAGAACTTGTCAATTCATTGTTTTATGCCACATTAACTTGCCACAAGTCATTCATACATGATTTGTATCCAACTTTTAATATATATATATATATATATATATATATATATATATATATATATATATAATAGTAATAGTCCTATAGCGTGTCATAAATATGATCGAAAATCAGAATTAGAACTTCTGAACAAATGACTAAATGGCGAATAATAAAACAACAAACGACAATTAATAATTTAATATCTTCAATCAATTAAACAAAAAAAGATATTCAGATAGTTAGAGAGAGAAATTACTTTTTAAGTGCATCCTTCAATTTAGAAATAGCATCCTTGACCTTCTGGAGACTCAGCATTGGTCCAAACAACACCCTCGAATTTCCCGCATCGATCCGGTCCACGATCAAATCGTCATCCACGTCGTCGGCGAAATCCTAGTCGTCGACGTCCCAAGCCGCCGTCTGAATCGCCAGTTCTACCTCAAACCACCAGTCTACTCTAAGGAAGACAAAACCACACCGGCCAAGGCCGGTCGGACCACCTTCAACACCAAACTCGCCGAAAAATCAGGGGGGATAAGAGTTAAATGGTAAAATTTAGATTAGGGATTGTACCTAAAGATGAAGAAAATAGTGATAATTCTCTCTATTTCTCATCTTCGCCTTCTCTCTCATCCACCTGTCTCTCTCTTTCCCCCCCAAAAAAAAAACCTTCAGTCTATATACGTATATGTGTGTGTATATATATATGTATATATATATACACATATATGTATATATATACAT
>JAKOGI010000270.1:355000-547500 GCA_029747015.1 Carnegiea gigantea | reverse complement strand
TAACCTGTTCAAATCTCATTGGCTATGAGGATAATTTAGGGAGAACTCTTGAGAGAAGGGCTACCTAGATTGTATTCTTACCTTTCTCATAAAAAAAAAAATAATGCAATCATCTAAGTCACACAGCTAATATAATCAACTAACAGCTAATAATTAATGCAATCAGTTAATAGCTAACAGCTAACAGCTAATTGCCAAACAAGTCTTAAGTCTTATTGGAAAAGCTTGTAAACTTTGCATGCAATAAACATAAGTTGTATTTAAGTTTCATGCTTTACATGCATATAATAAAGAGCTACGCTTATGAATTGTATCAAAACACAACTTTTTGAAGCTCTCTGTATCCAATCCTATGTAGCAAAAAGATTTAGGTCGATCACTTTGACCCTAGTATCAAACCAACTTTTTTAAAAAATAGAATCAATAGTAAAGGTTACAAATTCATTATATTATTGAGGTTAAGAAAATTAATAGTTACCTGACCTTTTTGTTATGTGTTTAGTACCATATTCTTCAAACCGATACAGAGAAGTTGTAAGAATGTGATTGTTATATTTTTTTCCCCCTAATAAATGAATTAAAATCTATTTATCATATGTTTGAAGTATTAATTTGAGAATTTGTTATAGCTAGTTTGCATTGGTAATTCCTATACTTAGGTACTGAAAAGATTTGAAAATTAGCGGAAGAAAACAATAGGAAATTTTTTCGTAAATTGAAAAAGTTATCATGCAATGAAGACATACATCGAACGATTAAATTATAGCTCAAAATGAGTAATAATGATTGGCTATAAAATCATTAAAAATTGATAAATAGATCTATTCAATGAGTGATTTCCATGTGTCATCATATTATGATAAGAATTATATGATTGCTCAATTTTAATTAGTTTTTAATTAAGTAATGAATTAATAATGATATAGATAGATGCACCAAGAAGCTAAATGATTTCTAAAATAGATAGGAAGAAAAACAAGGTCTTCCAAAAATTACAAAAAAAAAAAAGGTAGAATTCATCATGATCGAAGGCGGCCGGGGTTGGAACTGAAGGGCCGGAACAATACGTATAAAATTTGATCGGCTGTACTTTGAGGGGGGGGGGGGGGGAACACAAGAGAAAGAAAATAGGCATTGAAATACAAAGCATGTGAAGGTAGTCAAACTGTGAGCACCTTCGTCGCAGTTTCATAGCTGTCTGCTTCTCAATTGTTGTAGATAAAAATCAATTTTTTGGTGACGAATTTCGGTTGAGGATTTCTCATCCCATTATTGATCTCAATCATGCATTATTAAAAGGTTTTTATTTTATTCCTATTATTTTTATTTTGGGGTCAATTTTGTACCATTAAACCAAAAAAAAAAAAAAAGCTGGGGTTAAGTTGTTAGGATATTAGGGAAAATTCTTAGATACAAACATATATATCTAACACGTTACACATCCTGAAGTCGTGTAGTGGATATGCGCTCAATATGTTGCAATGTATCTTTTTTTAGTAGCAGTGCATTTTTTTATTCTACAGTGTACCTTTTCCTTCCTATAGTGTACCATTATTTTCGACAATGTATATTTTTTTGTTTGCGATGTATCTTTTGTTTTCTACAATATATCTTTTTCTAATTGGTTAGATTGGGAGAATTACAAAAATGCATGTTAGGTCCGAAAAAATGAAATACGGCTTTAACCCACTATACGATACCTGTTATACAGATATGTACCTGAGTATGATACATAAATATGTACCTTAGAATTATCAGAATATTAGTAGAACATAAAGGTAAATTCCATTTGCCTCCCCCTTAGAAGGGTAAATATTTACATTGCTCTCGTGCATTATATCTAGAGTTTTATGGACTCACTGATTCCCGTAATCACTAAATGAAGACCCTTGATGACACTCATGTTAGGATTTACAGTGGCAAAGTTGGCCCAGTCGTTAACCACCTCCCTCCTTTGCAGCGGTTAGTCTAGTGGGCTTGTGGGTGGAGAACGGAGGTTGCACAATTACCGACTTAGGCCCAACATAGACTTAGACCTGTCACCATGCCCCAAGAGGCCTCCAACCAATAAAACCCTAATTTGCCCCACAAAATTACGTCTACCAGGATTTGAACCTTTGTGAGGAGTACTATGTATACTCTAACCCCCTGCGGCTATGCCATTGAGCTACTAGGCTCTTGGCATGGTAAGTGGAATTGTACATAAGGTACCTTTTATATTGCGTACATGGTTCCCGTTATGTTACTAGTGAATCTTATAGGGGGTGTTTGGCAAACAGCTTTTTAAAGAGCTTTTTAGTCAAAAAGAGCTTTTTTGATCAAAATTAGTTGTTTAACCAAGTGAAAAGGCTAATTTGGGTGTTTAGTAAAATAGCTTTTCAGAAGAACTTTTTGGGTCCAAAAAACTAATTTGAAAAGTTAATTCCATAAGCTTTTTGGAAGAGCTTTTTGAAGAATTAACTTTTGTCTCACAACTTTATCAGAAATAGCTAATTTTACCAAATAGTTTTTCAACAAACAGCTAATTCAAACAGCTAACTCAAACAGCTAACTTAAACAGCTAACACCTAATGCAAACATCTAACAACTAACAGCTAATAGCTGTTTGCCAAACAGGGTAGTCTTAAGGTCAGAGTTTGCTTATCATACATCATATTAAGGTTTCGATAATTTTTTTTAAAACTGTTTTTGCACATTGTTGTTTACCCTGTCAAAGTGTTAAATAATGTTTAACATGGATTCACAGGTAAACTTTTTTGTCCTTTTTTTTTTGTGATTAAGGATGGCCTAAGAGTTGAAATGAGGTACTAAGCACTAACAAACAATCACAACATGTACTCTTCTTATGAAGCCAAGAAAATGAACGCTTCATTTGTTCTTGAATGCGATAATCAAGTGATCATCAAAGTCTTAAGGACAGAAATCTAGATTCCCTAGAAGATTCAAACTATAGTTGAAGACTTAAAACTCTACCTCACCTCTAGCAATCAAATATTCATCCAATATAATTTCAGAAAAGAAAATCGAGTAGCAGATTGGTTGACCAAGCTTGGCCTTTCTATTTCTTCTTTTATTTTAATTTGTGGCTCTCTACTCCTTGAACCTCATTTCTTTCTACCCTCATTGAACAATATATATAGAACCCTTGAGAGAAGAGTTGCCTAATCATTGTAATATTACTTATCATTTCAAAAAAAGAAAGAAAGAAAATGAACGCTACCTAAAGGGACAATTGTGCTTGGCCCAAATAATAAACCGCAAATATTGAACGAGAAAGCAGATAGTAAACCACCTCTACAAAGTATACAAATCCAAATCTAAATTCAATACCCCAAAAATTCTGTCACCGGACAGGATGTGGGGCGTCTGATCTAGCAGCCTTACTCCTAAATTGCAAAATTACATAAAGACTAGTTCCGATTGACCTACTACTCCTTAGAAACAAAGCAATGGAAGTTCAAATAGACACTTTTCTTTAGTCCACACAATCTAAGCAGAAAAAACAACCAACAAAAAGATGGATGATATATATTTTTTAGAGTTTTTCAAAACATGTTCATATCATTGGTACTGTGGTACCTTAGAAAGATTAGTGCATGAGATCAATGGCCAATTTAGAAAAAATAATTTAAAATACAAATGTTTTTGTTTTTTGAAGGTACTTTATCATTCTATTTTTTGTTCATATAATCTTAATTTTTTAATTATATGTCTAAATAGACATATAGAGCTTTTCTTTTGAGTGATGTAGTCTCACTTACAATAGTAATCGTCCATCGATATCAAACTATCATGTGGAAACCCAATCCAACTTGATAGTAATTGTTTCCCCGAGATGTATTTCCCCACAAAAACTGGGAAAAGAAAGCAAAAAAGATTCATGGCCGGAATCAAGGAAGATTTTTTGGTAAAAAAGCAGGAATGAATTATGAAGGGTTGAACGATCATATTGTCCCTTATATTTTTAAGATTTCTGCGTGGATGAATTTTACGCGAGAGAGCATATGGATTGACGGAGGAAGAAGAAAGCAGTAGGGAAATGTAGAAAGGTGAGAGGACTAGAGCAGATATGAGAGAGAAAGAGGCGGGAGAAATAATGATATTGCTAATTATTATCTCAAAAAAATAATAAATAAACAACTTCAGCTAATGTACTACTTGCTGAAAATTGTGCTAAATTATACTAAAGTTGTAGAATTATGCTGAAAGTTGTTGAACAATGATGATAGGAATTTATAATAAGTCGAAAAGAACATGACTCAAGTAGTATGAAAAAAATAGAAAACAAATGAGATAAACAAAAGAAACTAGGTATAGCCTTACAAGTTACTATTGGAGCTTAGTATTCTTTGTCTTACATTTTTTGTTCTCTTCCTCCTTCAGTTAGCACAGCTGAGTTTGTTATAACAAACTCTCAACAAAGTTTGTTTGGTGGGAAAAGCAGTTTTTGGACTTTGCCTTGTATAAATATTGGTTCTCTCTCACTGAGATAAACCAATTTGAATGAAATGTAACAAATCAAGGCAATGGCTTCTCTCTTTTCCTCTCTCTCTCTCTCTCTCTTAAATTTCAGTTCCCGCATTTCCACATCCAAATCACAACATGGTATCAGAGCATTTGTTTGAGATCCTGAATCACAAGCCCCAGTTTTTCCTTCACACTCAATCGATTGGCTTGTTTCACCAATTGATCCAGCTTCTCATTGCTCAATGTTTTCTTTTTCAAACTCGATTTGGTTGATTTGTACCATTGATAAACCTATTTTTATACCATATTTTAGCCCGTATTTCACTCGATTTTTCCTACATTTTCATGCTTTATCACGTCAGGGAAAGGTCAAATCGACCTCCTACGCATATATTTCGCTCGTATGACGTCTTTCTGCAATTTCAGGAACTTTGTTAAAGGAACGGAAAGATAGTTAATATTTGGTAGAAAAGAGCGCCAAAGAGGCGAATCTAAAGTCGCGAAGGAGGTCAATTAAGCATCGCGTAGAATTCCACGGATCAAGCACGGACATCCCGGGGCAAAAAGCCAGACTGTACCATGCGAGCACGGCACAAAGGCAGGCTAGCCAAGTGGCACGTGGCGACACCGTGCCATGTGTGCGGTGCTCGCGTGACTCCGGCAGTGTTTTGGCACGGTGGGCCCGTGCCTCTGGGCACCACCATGCCGACCTTTTCGACTGCGCGACTTAAGTTTTCCTCGGACTGATTTTAGGGGATTATTCAGTTTTCTCTTTTCACAGACGTTTAGAGGTGATTTTTAGGTTTTATATTCTGGCTTTGGATTTCCATTGTTTTGTATTGAATTCATTGGCATCGAAGTTGGTTCTATCTTTCAGCAACAATTAATTCAAGTTCGTTTTCCCGATTCCTTCTCTTCTCTTTATTGTTATTTTAGGTTTTTGTGAATTGAATGTTGTTTGTTAGAATTGAAATTATGGTTGTTGATTGTGAAGTGATGTGTGGCTAAATTCCCAACTCGGGTTGGGATTAAAGCCGATTATGTTTAGTTGAATCAATTGTAGCCCCAATCCCTTACTTTCCTTACTTTTGCGTTCATGATTTCTATTATGCACGCCACATGCTCGATGAAATGCGTGAGAGGGCATTCATCCATTATTACTTTGATTTAGGGGAGCGTTGAAAGACGAAACCTTCACTTAGCGCAAATTAGTAGACAATTAGGATTTTGATATGAAAATAATCAAGGTTCTAGTTGGGATTAAAGATTGTAGATGTTGTAATCCTGTGACCTTTAGTCCCATGAAAATAGGTGACTATAGTCTAGGATTAGTCTTCAACCCTTGAGAGAGGGAGGGGATGGGTTTAACTGGTAATTTATTCACTCATAACGCATCTCTAGGTTTGTTCGACGGGGTTAGTAATTGGTTCAGCTAGCATAATCGTGTTGTTAATTCCAACCCGAGTACTTTAATATTCTGTTTCCTCATTCGATTCTTAGTTGTTATTGTGTTCATTAATTTAGTCATAAACTCATATTTTGATTTGGCCTAGATTGGGTTAGTTGATTAGTTTTGGTAGTCAAAAGCAAGTTCCTCATGGACACGACCCGTACTTACCGGTTGCTAGCTACAGCTACGTCGTGCACTTGTGGTAACTCAACAGAACAGGTTTTTGGCGCCGTTGCCGGGGAACTTGTTCCTTTCGATATTAGAACCGGTCATTATACTCTGGACTAGGCCTTTTTATTTTTCTTTTCGTAACTTTCAGTCATTCCTCATTCCTGCTTGAAACTGTTTACGCCTTGGTAGTGCTTGCTTTGTATACGCAAGAGGAGTCAGAGGGATCAAGACCTCATCCGTCTTGATCCTAATATAGAAGCAGCCGTACGCCGACATAGCGAAGAAGCGAGAAAGAGGAAGAAAGAAGCAGCAGTGATGGCCCAGGCGGACAATAGGGTGCTGCAGGACTATGCCCTGCCGCAGGCATCTGGCGTCACCTCATCGATTGTTAGGCCGGTGATCGAGGCTGATAATGTCGAGCTCAACCCAGTGCTTATCAGTTTTGTGGAGCGTGACCAGTTCGGCGGATATCCCTCAGGCAACTGCAACGCGCACCTCCGTAAATTCCTTGCGAAGTGCGACACTATCAAACTCAATGGGGTGTCCGCCGATGCTATTCAACTGGGGCTCTTCCCTTTCTCATTGAGGGACAGAGCTAGTGATTGGCTGCAGAACGAGGAGCCCAACTCGTTCACCACCTGGGAGATTCTCTCCAAGGCCTTCCTCAGTAAATACTTCCCACCAGGAAAAACTGCAAAGCTGAGGACAGAGATTACATCCTTTACCCAGCTGGAAGGAGAGCCCCTCTACGAGGCCTAGGAGAGGTTTAAAGACCTTCAGCGGTAGTGCTCCCACCATGGAGTTCCTGACTGGCTCCTAATCCAAACATTCTATAATGGGTTGGAGCGGTCAGTGAAATTCTCAATAGATGCTGCAGCGGGGGGTGCTCTCATAGGCAAGTCAATTAAGGCGGCAAAGGCCTTGTTGGAAGAGATGGCTTCCAACAATTATCACTGGTCAAGTGAGCAAGCCACACCAAAGAAAAGCAGCGGTAGATATGAGGTTGATGCTATGAAGCTCCTAGCCAGCAGGGTGGATGCACTGGCACAGAGATTGGACAGAGTGGGTACTCCTAACCCAATTGGAGTACATGCTATTTGTGAGACGTGTGGTGTGCAGGGGCATACTTCAGTTGACTGTTACAATGGCTCCTCTAGCATTGAACACCTCAACGCATTCCACAACTTCAACCCTCCACCACATAATAACCCCCACTCTACTAGCTATGGTTAGGGTTGGAAGAGTCACCCAAACCCCCCATACAAAAACTCCAACCCTCACCCCTGGAGTTCTGTCCAGCCACCTGGTTTCCACAACAGAGCTCCCTACACTACTCCACCCCCTCCACCTCCTCAATCCACGTCACATCTGGAGAGTCACATGGAGCGCTTCATAATGACTCAGACCAAGACTAATGAAAGTCTTCGTGAATCGATCAATTTATTAACCTACAGACTCGATGCTATGGCTATGCATCAGAAGACGATGGACGCCCATATCGCTCAGATCGCTCACCAAGTGAGCCAGTTGTCTCGGCCTCAAGGGTATCTTCCAAGTCAGCCCGAGACTAACCCTCAAGGTCACGTCAACGCCATCTTCAAGATGGAAGAGGGGTTAGAGGAGAGCCTAGTTATAGTTCTCCAGGAAGTAGTTCCAGTTCCTGATTCTGCAAGAAGAGAAGGGAAGAAGAGAAAAGCGAATCTGAGCTTTACTGGGGAGCCTAGTCCTCTGCCTTGTGCCCGCACTTACCAGCCCCCAGTGCCTGTCCCTCAGCGACTGGTATGGTCCAAGTTATCTCAGCTTGAACCTAGATTCGCGTGATTTCTAGAGACCCTACGTCGAATCTATATCAGTAACCCCTTCTTGGAAGCTCTCAAGAATGCACCTGCCCATTTGAAGTTTTTGAGAGAGCTCCTGTCCAAGAAGGGAGAACCTAGGGACGCTTCAATGGTCCCCATTAGTGGATCCTGCAACTCGCTCTTACCGAGGCAGTCCCGATCAAAACTGCAGGATCCTGGCAATTTCTCTATCACATGCTGCATGGGGGATATACAGATCGAGAGAGCCCTCTGTGATCTGGGTGCCAGTGTGATCCTTATGCCACTCTCTCCCTGCAAGAAGCTGCAATTACGGGACCTCACGCCCACCAGCATGACTATTCAGTTAGCAGACTGCTCCATCAGGCAGCCTGTAGGCCTTTTGGAGGATGTTCCAGTCTAGGTGAGTAAGTTCCTCATCCCCTATGATTTCATCATTCTTGACATGGATGAGGACTTTTCGACTCCACTCATCTTAGGCCGGCCATTCCTCGCAATCGCAGGGGCGATGATTGATGTGCAGACAGGCACCATATCCTTCACTGTATGTGGGGAGATGGTGGATTTCAACTTCCCTCCTCCCGCTTCACCTTCAGCGCCTGTCCTCCTTCTGCCTTCTAAGGAGCCTGTCCCTATCCCCCCCTCAATGCTATTTCTGGGGTCAAGATGTTTGATGGAAATGAGGGACCTCCCATACTGCTTGGAGGTTCTTCTACTTTTCCTGCGGCCATCCCATCTCATTTCGCGACCGTTTCTGCTTGTACTGGGGAGGTAGACGATCCTACTTCAAATTTCTACACCTCCCCCAGACCACCTCCCACATCATTACCGTCCACTATTTGGAGGTAAGGGTCAAGCTAAGGACCTTAAACAAGCGCTTCTTGGGAGGCAACCCAAGGCATTTATCGCTTTCACCCAAAAAAAAAAAAAAAGCCCTAGTGTGTGTGTGTTCCCTGCCTTTTTCGCTCCCCCTTTCACCCTTGGACCCTTGCGTTTCCCTCTTCCCTTGCACTTTTTTTGCGTCTTTTTCATTGAGGACAATGACAATCTCAAGCATGGGGGGTGAGCTTATCGCTCTTTGGGTGGAATGGTGGATTTTGGGGTGTTGGTTGAATGACATCACTTGCATTTGCATCATATAGATAGGATGGCATATAGTTTTTCTAGGGTATCTTTGCATTTCTTTCCTTTAATAGAGCATATAGGTTAGAGCATATAAGACACATGTTGCATCTCAAAAGAAGAGTGATCGAGTTGGGCGTCTCTAAGCTTTCCAGGTACTACTTCTTACCCTTCTTCTCACTAACCTTTATATCTTTTATTGCTTTTCTTAGTTAGCTTTATTGCTTTTTAATAAATGCGTGCGAAAACTCCTCTTATGAAGAGAACACAAGGGGTGGTGATTAATTGATCTGGTTGAGTTGTGTGTTGAAGTGTGGCCTGTTATTGTATTAGTTCTTATGAAATTGTACTTTAACATTGCCATCTATAGCTCCCCTGCCCTGTGTCATATGTCATATTGCCCTTGAGATTCATGTGGTTTGGCTTGACTGACCTTGATAAGTGGGACATACCTTGGAGTAAGTTGTTGGACTGTGGTAGAGTTACCTGTGAGATTTTGAGCCTAATGACTATTCATTACATATAGTCTCATACTCTCTTTCATGTGTGACTCATCCATGATCGCATCTCTAGAACTTGGTATTGTTCTCTTTGAAATCACATTTAGCATGTGCATATGTTAATATGATTGAGGCATGTTTGTTTCACTTAGCCACATGAGCCAAAAAGCCACCCATTAATGTATACTATCCCCTTGCTAGCCCTTTGTGCCTTGCCCCTGTCTTTGTTGCTGCACCCTACCCACTACGCACTTGGCCTATACACACTTCTGATATCCTTGTCAAGGTCTAGTGGAGCAACACTTTTGCTTGAGTTGGGTTTGCTTTGGATACTAGTTCGCATTGGGTATTTTATTAGTGGTTGCTTAGGAGGAATCATGCTTTGAGTGTATGGATTCCATGTCATTCACATATACTTTGTTTTTGCTTCTCTCAAAAAAAAGAAAAGAAAAGAAATGTCGAAAAAAAGAGAGAAAAGCAAGGAAAAAGAGAAGTTATGAATAAAGTGTTTGACATGGGGGTACGACAATAAGATTGCTAAATGTGCACTTGAGGTTGTTGTGGGCTTTGTTTCCCAACTTTAAATGTGGTGCGAAGTTATTGATTTAATGCGAGTTGTGAAAGTGTTTTTTGCTCTCTAGTCCCTTGACTGTTAGCTCCACTCTTCCCAAATGTACTCCACTTCTCACCCACTGCCCTTAGCCTCATTACAACCCTCTTGCAAGTCCTCATGATTGGCATATTGCATTTTGCATCAAGTGGTGAAGAATTGAGAACTCTACCAAGCTTATGGTGGTTTGCTTGATTGGATAGAGTATTGAGTGCACCGTTGTTATATATTCTAAACACATTGAGGAGAGTGTTCCACTTTTTCCTAAAGTGAGGTTCTGCCAGTCCTGCTTACTTACCATTTGCTGAGGAATGTCTTGTCCTACTATGTGCTTCAATATTGGGGTGATTGACGCATTGCATAGTGTAGGGGGATTAGTGGATGGAATGAGAGTATTTTATTGACTGTCTCACATTTTGACTTGGCCACCTCCAATGCATAAGTCATTCGGATTTATTGATCGTTCACCTTTTACCTGAGGAGGAGCGCTGCTATAGGTTTCTCTCCTTCGTTAGCGTTTTATGCTAGTCTTGCTTGGGGACAAGTAAGAGATAAGCATGGGGGAGTTGATAAACCTATTTTTATACCATATTTTAGCCCGTATTTGACTCGATTTTCCCTACATTTTCATGCTTTACCACGTCACGGAAAGGTCAAATTGACCTCCTACGAATATATTTCGCTCGTATGATGACTTTCTGTAATTTCAGGAACTTTGTTGAAGGAATGGAAAGGCAGTTAATATTTGGTAGAAAAGAGAGCCAAAGAGGCGAATCTAAAGTCGCGAAGGAGGTCAATTAAGCGTCACGTAGAGTTCCACGGATCAAGCACGGACATCCCGGGGCAAAAAGCCAAACCGTACCACGCGAGCAAGGCACAAAGGCCGGCTAGCCAAGTGGCACGACCGTGCCACGTGCGCGGTGCTCGCGTGACTCCGGCAGTGTTTTGGCACGGTGGGCCCGTCCTCTGGGCACCACCGTGCCGACCTTTTCAACTGCGCGACTTAAGTTTTCCTCGGGCTGTTTTTAGGGGATTATTCAGTTTTCTCTTTTCACAGACGTTTAGAGGCGATTTTTAGATTTTATATTCTGGCTTTGGATTTCCATTGTTTTGTATTGAATTCATTGGCATCGAAGTTGGATCTTCCTTTCAGCAACAATTAATTCAAGTTCATTTTCCCGATTCCTTCTCTTCTCTTTATTGTTATTTTAGATTTTTGTGAATTGAATATTGTTTGGTAGAATTGAAATTATAGTTGTTGATTGTGAAGTGATGTGTGGCTAAATTCCTAACTCGGGTTGGGATTAAAGCCGATTATGTTTAGTTGAATCAATTGTAGCCCCAATCCCTTACTTTCCTTGCTTTTGCGTTCATGATTTCTACTATACACGCCACATGCTCGATGACATGCCTGAGAGGGCATTCATCCATTATTACTTTGGTTTAGGGGAGCGTTGAAAGACGGAACCTTCACTTAGCACAAATTAGTAGACAATTAGGATTTTGATATGAAAATAATCAAGGTTCTAGTTGGAATTAAAGATTGTAGATGTTGTAATCTTATGACCTTTAGTCCCGTGAAAATAGGTGACTATAGTGTAGGATTAGTGTTCGACCCTTGAGAGAGGGAAGGGATGGGCTTAATTGACAATCTATTCACTCATGACGCGTCTCTAGGATTGTTCGACGGGGTTAGTAATTGGTTCAGCTAGCATAATCGTGCTGTTAATTCCAACCCGAATGCTTTAATATTCTGTTCCCTCATTCGATTCTTAGTTGTCATTGTGTTCATTAGTTTAGTCATAAACTCATATTTTGATTTGGCCTAGATTAGGTTATTTGATTAGTTTTGGTAGTCGAAAGCAAGTTCCTCATGGACACGACCCGTACTTGCCGGTTACTAACTACAGCTACGCCGTGCACTTGCAGTAATTTAACACAACAGTACCATCAATCGATTAAGCCTTTCATTTTTTGATTCAAGAGCTTTGATTTTGTCTATTTGATTCATTTTCTATGAGATCATATGCAATGGCAGCAACTGGCAGCAACAGAGTCCAAATCGAGGCTACAGATCCACTATTTTTGTATCCTTCAAATCATCCAGGCCAAAGCCTGGTGACTAAAGTGTTTAATGGTGATAATTTTGAAAACTAGAGGCGTTTTGTTACTATTGCACTTTCAGCAAAGCAGAAATGGCCATTCATTGATGGTTCATATTACAAATCAGCTGTAAATTCACCTCTATTTCCATATTGGCAATGGTGCAATGACATGGTGCTCTCATGGCTTCTGAATTCTCTACATAAAGTATCACAGACAGTGTTTTATTTTGTGAAAAGGCTAGTGATATGTGGAGTGAGTTGAGTAAAATGTATGGACAGTTAAACAAGGCCAGATTATTTCAAGCTCAAAAAGAGATCTCATGTATTTCGCAGGGTGATCTTAATATAGCTGGTTATTTCAATAAGGCTAAAAAGGCATGGGATGAGTTTGCTGCTGTTGGAGCCACACCAAGGTGCACTTATGGCAAGTGTGAATGTGAGGTGAATTCAAGGTTGCATGCTCCTGATCAGGAACAGAAGATTGTACAGTTCCTGATAGGATTGAATGAGAGCTATAGTCCTGTTAGAGGCAATATCCTAATGATGAAGCCATTGCCTTCCTTGAGCCAATTATACTCACTGCTAGTACAAGAAGAAAGGCAAAGGCAAGTGAAATCAGGTGGATATTTCCAAGCAGAGAGTGAATCTTTTTCTGCTGGAACAAATCTTGACCACAACACCATTCAGCTAAGAAGCAAGATGGAAACAGATCCAGACCTTTTTGTGATCATTGTAAAAGAGTGGGACACACAATTGAGAAGTGCTATAAGATACATGGATATCTAAGCCAAGGCAAGCAAGGAGGCAGAACCAGGACCTTTAAAAGAGCAAACAATGCATAGGGAGAGCAGGAGAATCAAGATCAAGCACCATCCTCTCCAGTTTTACCAGGACTACGTTCAGAGCAATCCAAACAACTATTACAGTTTCTTGTAAACCTAACAGCAAGTACTGAGCCAAAGCAGGGTGTGTCAGAAGCCACTGCCTCAGCAACTCATATGACAGGTATTATACACTCTCTAAGTGCAGTTTATTCTTTCTGTGCCTTACATCAAGGGGCCTGGATTCTGGACACTGGAGCCAGTGAACACATGAGCTCAGATCAGAGCATTACATGGCTTGACCTTACTTAGGTGTCCTATATTGGTAAATTTGCCTAATGGGACTCAGGTTAAGGTCACACACGAAGGAAACTTACAAATAGCAAAGGATTTAATATTACAGGATGTCTTGTTAGTGCCAAATTTAAGCTCAATCTGCTTTCCATTAAGAAATTGTGTGAGCAACTGAAATGCACAGTGGAGTTCACAGAAACTTTGTGCTTGTTATAGGCCCATTTTATGAGGAGGCCATTAGCAATTGGTAAGGACTACAAGGGGCTGTATATCCTGAACAAAGAGGTGATACAAGGTGTAGACCTTCTGAGTATAGAAAGACAGTCCATAACTCATAGTAAACTTGGAAATACATGCAACAAATTGAGCAGTATTTGTAGCAATGTTGCTCGTTCTGTTAGTTCTGTTAGTTTTGATATTTGGCACAAAAGACTTGGACACATGTCTTGCAATAAGATGAAAACTATTTCTGATCTTAACATATTGCAGCATAATGCAAATCACTTTATCTGTGAAGTTTTCCCTAAGGCAAAACAGCACAGGTTACCCTTTCCCACCAAGAAGTCTGTTTCTCATTCTGCTTTTGAGTTAATTCATGTTGACACATGGGGATCGAATCACACAAAGACTCACACAGGGCATAGATACTTCTTGACCAAAGTAGATGGCTACACAAGAGCCACTTGGACTCATCTCATGATCACCAAAGATGAGGCCATGTCTTTGATCAAGTCATTTATTGTTATGGCCAAAACACAGTTTGGAGTAGTAGTGAAGACCATCAGCTCTGATAATGCTCTAGAACTATGTAAAAGTAATGAGATACTGGAGTTTTTGGCTAGCTCTAGAATTGCTCATTAGACAAGTTGTGTTCAAACACCACAAAAAAATCGTGTTGTGGAGAGAAAACACAAGCATTTGTTGGAAGTGTCTAAAGCCTTGGTATTTCAGTCCTCTTTGGCAACCATGTATTTGGGGGAATGTGTCCTGACAACAACATACTTGATCAACAGAATGCCTACCAAGTTGTTGCAGGGAAAGACACCTTTTGAACTCCTTTATGGAGTTTCACCAATGTATAAACACTTGAGAGTTTTTAGATGTCTCTGTTTATGTCTACAACTAAACAAGGCAGGGATAAATTTCAACCTCGAGCCAAACCATGTGTTTTCATGGGATACCCTTTTGGTCAGAAAGGTTATAAGGTCATGGATTTAGAAAATAACAAGTTTTATGTCTCAAGACATGTGGTCTTTCATGAAAAGGTCTTTCCCTTTGCCACACCTCACCAAGACAAGCCTTTTATTTCAGCCAGCTCCTCTTTTCTGCCCTGAGGAAGAACATTCTACAGAAGGTTCTGAGGAAATCTCAGTCCCTTCAAGCAATTCTGATGGAATACCTAATCCCAGTCCTTCTATGCCACCCAGAAGATCAAATAGGTCACACAAAGTTCCTGAATATCTACATTACTATGTGTGTTGCAGTCTCAGGGACCCAGCACAAACTTTCTGTTTTTCAACTAGTACAAACTTCTGCCTTCAATCAAATCAGTTTCAGCAGGTGTTAGCTTGTCAAGCAGAACACACAATAGCTGAGCCAAGGAGTTACTTGGAGGCCTCTGCTCATCCATGCTGGAAATCAGCTACGGACAAGGAAATCCAAGCTTTACTTGAGAATGGCACTTGGATATTGTCTCATTACCTTCAGGGAAGAAACCAATTGGCTGCAAATGGGTCTATAAGGCCAAACATAGGGCAGATGGGAGTCTAGAAAGGCTCAAGGCTAGATTGTTAGTGAGGGGTTTCACACAAAAGGAAGGGATAGACTATGTGGAGACATTCTCACCTGTTGTCAAGATGACAACAATAAGAGTCTTGCTGTCAATAGCTATTAAAAGAGGATGGAAGGTCCACCAACTTGATGTGAATAATGCCTTTCTTCATGGAGATTTACATAAAGAAATTTATATAAAGATGCCACAAGGATTTCATAGTGATATTCCTAATGAAGTTTGTAAGTTGAAAAAATCTCATTATGGCTTGAAACAAGCCTCTACACAATGGTATGCGAAGCTGACAGAGGTATTGTACTCGAGGGGCTACAAACACTTTACCAATGATTATTCTCTATTTTACTAGAACATAAGTTCCTCTGCTGTGTTTCTAGGTGTATATGTGGATGACATACTCTTGACAGGTGATAATGAGGCTGAGATTTTGTCCCTCAATTCTTTTCTTGATGCCACTTTCAAGATTAAAGATTTAGGGGAAGCACATTATTTCCTTGGCATGGAGATTCTGTCGACAAAAGAAGGTCTGATGCTCACACAAAGAAAGTTTGCCATTGAAGTACTTAAGGAATTTCCAGACGACAATGCCACTTCAGCAATTTGCCCTCTTGATTGCAATCAAAAAATTTCAATTGATTAAGGAGATTTGATGGAAAATCCTAGTCTTTATAGAATAATTGTGGGTAAGCTGAACTTCTTAACACACACCAGACCAGACTTGGCTTTTTTTGTGCAGCATCTCAGCTAGTTTATACAACAACCTAGACAACCTCATTATCAAGCAGCCCTGCATATTCTTAGATATCTTAAGGGACATCCTGATTTAGGGCATTTTGCTTGGCAATAATACTCGGTTCACTCTTCAGGCCTTCTATGATTCAGACTGGGCTACTTGCTTTCATAGCAGACGCTCAGTGAGTAGTTTTGTCATTTTTCTTGGCCAAAGTTTGATATCTTGGAAATCCAAGAAGCAAGGTATAGTATCCTTATCCTTTGCTGAAGCAGAGTACAGAAGCCTTCGAAGGCTGGTGGCTGAGCTTGCATGGCTTAGCAGGCTACTTCACGAATTGGGAGTTGAAGACATCACTCCAATTCCTGTCAAGTGTGACGGTCAGGCTGCGATTTACATTGCTAGGAACCCTATGTTCCATGAGCGTACTAAACACATCAAACTTGATTATCATTTTGCTCGGGAGAAACTTCTTGCTGGTCTAATATCTCTCAGCTATGTCTCCACACATCACCAACTCACTGATGTCCTGACAAAGTCCCTTTCTGGCACAGCTCATCATCAGATTGTCCGCAAATTGGGAGTTCAGAGAACTACCAATTTGAGGGGGGTGTTGGAGCTTTGTATTCTTTGTCTTACATTTTTTGTTCTCTTTCTCCTTCAGTTAGCATAGCTAAGTTTGTTATAACAAACTCTCAACAAAGTTTGTTTGGCGGGAAAAGCGGTTTTTGGACTTTGCCTTGCATAAATATTGGTTCTCTCTCACTGAGTGTAAAATCCCGGAAAATTAATTTGAAAAATTATTTCCAGGTTGGACCAACCTAGAACCAAATCAATCCAAGTCAATGCCAAATGAGTCCTTGTGGAATTTATTTATTTATTTATTTATTTCTCGTGAACAATTTCTGACGTTTTGGAAGGTTTTAAATCTTGAAAATCATCCTCCTCCATTTTTTTTACTATACAACTTTTATTATTATCGATATTATTACTATTACTATTACCATTGTTATTACCATCACTATTATTATTATACCCAAAAAAAAAATTTGAAAGTTGAGTTTCCCCCCTTACGTGAACCCCCCTTTTTAATTCTAAACCCTAACTCCCTAACCTCCCACTCTCACCCTCACGCCTCCCTATCTCTCTCTAGCTCTCTCTCTCCTCCTTCACTCCCTTGCCGCCAACTGCGGCCACGACCACCAGTGCGCCACCACCCCACGGCCATCTCTCCCTTGTGTTGGTAAGAAAAAGCCAAGTGATGCATGGATTCATGCACTCCATGCATCCAAAACCCCCACTGTTAAATCTCTTTTATTTTTACGATTTTATGACCATTGTGAATAAAGATTTTGATATAATTTTCATTATTTTCTCAGCACTTTCGACGTTGAATTTGAAGGAAAGAGGAATTTCCGTTGATCTAGATCCGGTTTTGATCAAAGGTACTCGTAACAATGTTTTAATGTGGTTTTATTTTTTTTAGTCTCAATAAAAATGGGTTATTTTGGCATGATTGGGTCTGGGCAAGGGTCTAAGGATGTCTAACGGGTACGGGTGAATTTCTGGTGACCCGAAGCGAGTAAAAAATCGTGCATAAGAGGAGGAATAATTTGGTCAGGACTGACACTGTTTTTAGCTCAAATTTGAAAATTCGGTATAATTATTCTGGCCGTCCAAAAATTATGAAAATTTTATAGTAGTTAGATAGGATGTGAAAATAACGTGAGTTTTTAAATTGTATGAATCGGAGTTAAATGGAAAGAGTTATGGCCGAAATACTGAGTACTGTTAGAACCAGGAACTGCAGGTATAGGATGCGGTTTTTGAATTTTTAGACTTAACTACGTTGCGAATTTTGGAAGTGCTGAACATGAAAGTTTTAGTAGACAAAATTATCTTTCTGAATTGGGCAAGAACGTGATTTTTGAAAGTCGAGAGAAAAAGTTATGGGGATGGGAAGTTAGGCTAAAAATCTGGACAGAATCTGGGAGACAAAGTCTGGGCTGTTTTACCCTTAATTTGGAAAACATATCCCTAGGCTGATATTGATTGGCAAAATTGTGAAATTTACTAAGTAGGAGCCTCTAGATGTTCCAAATAACGTCGCTTTGGAATTGGGTCATTTGGATTAGCGTAGCCTGAGTTTTGGTAAAATTTCCCCGGGACTGTCCTCGGAAAGACAGTCACTGATATTGCTGAAAGAAACAAAAATTTGACTGGGTTTGGACCAGAACCGGGCCAAACTCTAAATGTAGAAAAGACAGAGGATGGTTAAGGTTTCCACATTGACTAAGAACACTAGAATTGGATGCCGGGAACAAAAGTTATAGCTTCTGGAAGTTGGACCCAGAAACTAGCCCGCCGAACCTTAACCAAGGATAGGGTTTGGTTGAACAAAAGTCTAGGAAATTTTTTATAAAATTTGGGGGAGGCCCAAGGATGCCCTACACTGAATGTGGACTGACTACGGGCTGTATATGGGCCCAGGTGCGGAGCAGTGAACTCCTACTAAAGTAACCGAGCCCGTAAATTTGTACGGTATTCAGGTAACAGTGATGCCCTAACCTCTTCCCCGCGTTGCTGAAACCATGAATGTTTGGAGTTCTTATATTGAACCTTTGGCATTTCTTTTCAACTGAATGAACACTGGTTTACAATTTGAAAGTGATTATCTGATGGGAACTGTATACTGTGTTATGTTCTGGAAGTTGAAAATTTTCCACATGATAAAAGTTGAAACTTACTGCGATTGTGTTTGGAGTTCTATATTTGTATTTCGAATTCTGTGGGGAAAAGTGTTTAAATCCAAATGAACTGAATATGTCAAGTTGACATCCAGTAAAGAGGGAAAAGATCATTAACCGAAAAGAACTGAATAGGGTGAGTAAAATCTGTTTGAACTGGTTGAAGGCCATAGCCTTCCCCGGGTAATAAGTCCATGTATGTGAGCGGCCACGTGCTTGGCTGAGACGTGGGTCAGGTTATCCGTAATCACCCATGATGGTGGTAGGCCAAGAAAGTTAAGCGGTAACCGCCCGAGGAGCGGTAGGATAGGAAAGAGTTAAACGGCTGCGCTATGTTAGGGCGCAGGCCATGAGACCCACTGGGGTCGCTCACCCAAGACTTATCTGAAACTGAAACATTATGAATGGAACTATGGAAGTGTAATTCTGAAAATGATAATCAAGGAAGGTGGTGATAATGGTTTGCGTGCTTTGAAACGTGTTGCTGTCCCCTTCCCCTAAAATGTTTTCAAAATGAATTTGCATGTGTGTTTGACTGTTGGGAGTGAATGTTACTGAGTTTATTTCACTGTTATAAAATGTTTTGTTTTCACGTGATCTAGCTGTACTTGGGACTGGGGACATGAGAGTAGAGCGAGACTCGAATGCTAATCATGTTTGAAAAGAATTTTAGAAGTGGTAATAAAATATAGTTGACTTAAATTGGAGTGTTTAAGTTACGTGTTTAAGTTTTGGAACCATGTATGGTAAGTTTTGTTTTGTAAAGACTTTGCGTTAAATGTCAGTTATGATATCTAGCCTGGTATTCCCAAGAAAGGGATACAGCAGTAACACCCCGTTAGGAGTTGCTGTTGATATGCAGGTTAAATCAGTAGCAAATGAGGAATTGGAAAGCTGGGGGTGTTACAAAGTAGTATCAGAGCCCAGGTTAACTGACCTGAAGGCTTACCTAAAAGACAAAGGGAGTAATACTAATAAATAATTCTAAAACTGGTAGACTTAAGGACTGCTCGGAGTGTGAGTGAAGGTCGAGAAGGGAGTATGCTTGTATATGTTTACCTCTTTGTGTTTATATATCTGATTTGGATATATTAATATCTAGGATGAATGCAGCTCGCCACTGTGGGTGTATGGGACGACCTTGTCGGCACCAGAGATTGGGGAAGATTCCCGGGCTCAGTTTGGAGAATCACTTAGAGCGAGTGGAAATTTTTATCCATGGGAGACTAGCTGAGGTTCCTGATGATTGTTTAAGATTCGACCATAACCAGCCCCCTTCTTCCTTTTAACTCTTTAGGAGGACCCCTTGTGGCGTTATAGAGTTGAGAAACTTCACCCTGGGGAGAGAGCATTCATGGTCGCTAGGGACTGTTGCCTATGCAAGTGGCAGCCTATGGGTTTTAACTTGAATGAACTAGTAGACCACCTAATGGATGTAGGTCCTTATGACGAACCCCCCACCCCTGACTCTGAGGATGCCAACCCGCCACCACCCGTTGAAGGGGACACTGAGGAAGAGGAGACTAAGAGTAAAAAGGGACCAATGACTAAGGAACCTAGAGAGGAATCTGAGGAAGAAGAAGCCCTAGATGAGGACACTGAGGAAGAACCCATGGAGGAAGATCCTGAAGAAGACCCTGAGGGAGATTCTAAGGTCGGCGAGGGGCAACTTATGAGCAGTGAAGATTTAGAGGGAGATCAGGGAGATGAAGAAGGGAACCACCTTGCACAAGATGAGCAATCCAGTAACTCGGGAGACTTGGAGGAGAAGATAAACTATTTATGGGATTGGGCCGAACGTGAGATTGGGATGACCCACTGGAAGCGGGGTAGGTGTGGCCGGATGTGTAGGGGTACTCGCCCATTGGACGCCCCTGACCAATAGAAGCTGGAGGTAGTTAGGTAGTGGAATTTTTTTTCTTTTCATTGCTAGGACAATTTTCAT
Source organism: Carnegiea gigantea (assembly GCA_029747015.1). Taxonomy (NCBI): domain Eukaryota; kingdom Viridiplantae; phylum Streptophyta; class Magnoliopsida; order Caryophyllales; family Cactaceae; genus Carnegiea; species Carnegiea gigantea. The sequence continues at coordinate 526,932 of JAKOGI010000270.1, read as the reverse complement.
AGTTGTTTTCTCTGTGTCTTATTGAGCCCCTGGGGCTATTAAAGATGTACGTTGAGGTGTAATGAAAAGTGTTAGTATGGAACTCTTTTGTTATTGAAATGCTATGCAATAAAATCTCCCTAGACTATTTGAATATCAACATCCTCTATTGAAAAGTGTTAGTGTGAAACTCTTACGTGATTGAAATGCTATGCAATACAATGATTATAGTGATGATCGTGAACCGTGTGAATGTGATGCCTATCCGATGTGAACTATCTGAGCATGTGACGCAATGGTTGTACCACCTGAACGTGGTAGTATACTGAGATCGAACTCTTGTTAAATGTTGCATTATGCGCTGGCATGTACTGTATGTTTGCAATTCTGTAGAACCTAGGTTGTGAACTATTAGGGAAGGAACTAAACCCGAATTATTTTCCCAACCAGAATGGCGGGAAGCAACGACCACAACAGCGAGTACCGAACTGGACCCCACCCTGAGACGAGGGTCCCTACAAACCAGGACATTTCTATGGCGGCCCTAAGGGAACGACTGGAGGCTCTACGTCCACGGAATGGGAATGGTTCTCATAGCCAGATCAATGAAACAAACCCGCCCACGAGAGCCGAACTCACCAACTTGTTGCTGCTGGAGATGCTGTAGAAGCAAGGGGAGCAACTGCGGCTCCAGAATGAACAAATCCAAAAATTAATGGAGGTTAAGGAGAAGAGGGCGGACGAGGATAACTCTTATATGTTCAAGTAGTTTGCAAGTCATTACCCACCCGTTTACGATGGCACCCCCGACCCCAAAACCTTCGAAGACTGGATTAGGGGGATGGAGAAGTTGTTCGATGCACTCCAGTGCCCTGAGGAGTGAAAGGTAGGATTTGCGGTATTCTACCTAAAGGACAAAGCCGACCTTTGGTGGGCTACAGTACCGGAAAGACAACACGAGCCTGGGTTTGGGTGGGGTAACTTTAAGGAGATGATCAAGGACCATTTCTACTCTACCTCCCTCCAGAAGGCCAAGGAGAATGAGTTCATGCAATTGCAGCAGGGGAGCATGAGCGTCCTCGAGTACGCCTCCAAATTCATGGAGTTGTCACGCTTCGCCCCAACCTTCGTAGCTGACGAGAGGCTGAAGATGAATAGGTTTGAGGTCGGGCTCAACCCAACTATCAAAGAACGGATGTCGGTACCGCAGTATGCCTCCTATGTCGATCTATACGACACCGCGATCAACGCAGAAAGAGCAATGAAGGAGCATAGTCACTACTTCAACGAAAAGAGGGGTACCAAGAGGAAGGGAGACAACCAAGGAAACTTCCAGATGTAGGAGCAAAACCGTAGACCCGCTGGGGGACAGTACCCTGGCAGTTTCAATCGAGGGGGCCAGTATCCCAACACACGGCCTAAGGTGACCTGCAACGCTTGCGGGAAGCCGGGACATTTCGCCAGAGAGTGTCGGACAGTGAAGAGATGCTTCCGCTGTGGAAGCCATCAACACCAAGTGCGAGACTGCCCACTTCCTCCGCCCCCTCCCGGGCAAGGACAAGGGCAGAGTCAGGGACAGAAGCAGCACCAAGGGCAGGGGCAGCGGCCCCAATCTTCATACCAAAGTAGGGGAGGGCAGACGGCCTATCTCAACCAGTAGAATCGGGCATCCCAGTCGGCTCAGTCCCGACCCTCCAACCAACCACCCCGGAACACTGGGGGCCGGGTGTATGTGATGCGAACAGAGGAAGTTGCGGATGCTCCGAACGTAGTGATGGGTACTTTTTCATTCTTAACTCAGTCTGTGGACGTCTTATTTGATTCGGGTGTCACACACTCATTTATATCTGCTAAGCTAATTGAGGCCTTGGGACTAGACCCTATACAAAATCCTCCCTACTAACTGTAATGCTCCCTAACGGGAAAATTGTGTCGTGTGAGGAGTTATATGAGGGTTACCCTGTGAAAATGTATGAATGTGAATTTCCAGCGAACCTGTATAAGTTTGAGTTGACAGACTTTGGGATTATCTTGGGAATGGACTGGTTAGCTAAGTACCAAGCTCAGATAGACTGTTCCAAACGAAAAATCACCCTAAGAGGGCCTAACAGGGAGAAAGTAATGCATAGAGGCCAGAGGCCCAGGATGGGGATAAAATTGGCGTCAGTAATGAGAGCTCATAAGCTGTTAGGCAAAGGATGCGAAGGGTTCCTATGTCACGTAGTTAAAACTGAGGATACAGGACCTTCTCTAGGCGACATCCCTGTAGCGAGGGAATTCCCAGATGTGTTTCCCGATGAAATCTCTGGTATGCCATCCCTTAGAGAGGTGGAGTTTTGCATCGACTTGACCCCCAGAGCCACCCCTATTTCCAAGGCACCTTATAGGATGGCGCCAGCTGAACTCAAGGAATTGAAGGCACAGTTGGAAGGACTTCTAGAGAAAGTTTATATCCGACATAGTACATCTTCATGGGGAGCCCCGGTCTTATTTGTGAAGAAGAAGGATGGGACGCTAAGATTGTGTATAGACTATCGGGAGTTGAATAAGATAACGGTGAAGAACCGTTATCCTCTACCCAGAATAGACGACTTATTCGACCAACTGCGAGGCGCAGGAACCTTTTCCAAAATAGACCTCCGTTCGAGGTACCATCAACTCCGAATCAAGGATGAAGACATACCCAAAACCGCATTTCGTACCCGATACGGTCACTATAAGTTCACAGTGATGCCCTTTGGCCTCACCAACGCCCCAGCGGCATTCATGGATCTGATGAACGAGGTCTTCAAGCCCTATTTGGATAAGTTTGTGGTGGTTTTCATTGATGATATCCTGATCTACTCGAGAACCCCAGGTGAGCACACCCACCATTTACGGGTAACCCTGGATGTGTTAGGAAGGAATGAGTTATATGTCAAGTTCTCAAAATGTGAGTTTTGATTGGAGAAGATAGCTTTTCTAGGACATGTAGTGTCCAGTGAGGGAATATCGGTGGACCCACAAAAGATTGAGGAGGTGACAAATTGGCCTAGACCTAAGAACCCGACGGAAGTACGGAGTTTCTTGGGCTTGGCGGGATATTACCGTCGATTTGTCCAAGACTTTTCGAAAATCACCACCCCGCTTACCAATCTGACCAGAAAGGTCACCAAGTATGAATGGACGGAAAAATGTAAAGAAGTCTTCCAAGAGCTTAAGAAGAGGCTTACGAGTGTACCGATACTGGCTCTACCTACTGCGAAGCAGGACTTCGTGGTGTATAGTGATGCTTCTAGGAATGGGTTGCGGTGCGTGTTAATGTAAGATGGACTGGTAACAGCGTATGCTTCGCGACAGTTGAAGGCACACGAGCGAAACTACCCGACTCACGACCTAGAGTTAGCCGTGGTCGTGTTAAATCTAGAGACATTACCTATACGGGGTTCGTTGTGAAGTATTCACCGACCACCAGAGTCTAAAATTCCTTTTCTCACAGAAGGATCTGAATCTGAGACAGACAAGGTGGCTAGAGTTCCTAGAGGACTATGACGTCTATTTTCAGTACCACCCTGGGAAGGCCAATGTAGTGGCGGATGCGTTAAGTCGCAAGCCATACCCAACGCTGAGTTACTTGATAGCACTCCCAGATGAGCTATGCCAAGAGCTTAGAAGGTTAGAACTTAATGTGATTACTCTAGGGGCTAAACCGATGCTCTACGCCCTGGAGGCACAACCGACTCTCATAGAGGAGATCCGACTAGCCAAAACCATGGACCCTCAACTGGAGTGGATAAGAGGGGAGATATTGGTGGGAAAAGCGCCTGGGTTCGTAATTCACGAGGATGGGACCATATGATTTCATAACTGTGTGTGTGTTCCAGCTGCAAGGACACTCAAGAAGAAGATCCTCGACGAGGGACACAATACCCCACACTCAATACACCCTGGGGGTAATAAGTTGTACAAGGACCTGAAGCAGACGTTTTGGTGTAGTAACATGAAACAAGAAGTGGCTGAGTGTGGGGCAAAGTGCCTGACCTGCCAGCGAGTGAAAATCGAACACCAAAGACCGGCGGGACTTTGACAGCCGTTGGATGTCCCTGAGTGGAAATGGGACTCTGTGTCCATGGATTTTATCATGGGGTTGCCATTGCCCCAGAGGAAGCACAATGCAATTTGGGTTATAGTAGATAGACTCACGAAGTCGGCACATTTTATCGTCATGAGGAACACGTGGACCCTGGATCAGTTAGCTCGAGCCTACCTCGAGGAGATAGTACGGCTACACGGGTTACCCAACTCTATAGTGTCAGATCGGGATACCCGGTTCCAATCTGAATTTTGGCAGAAGCTGCAGAAAGCATTCAGAACGCTGTTACGCTTTAGTACTACCTTTCACCCTGCAACCGACGGGTAGACCGAGCGTACTATCTAAACCTTGGAAGATATGCTGCGGGCTTACACGTTGGACTTTAAGAGCGCGTGGGATGAACAACTGGCACTAATTGAATTTTCTTACAACAACAACTACCACACGAGTATTGGCATGGCCCCGTACGAGGCACTACATGGGAGGAAATGCAGGACTCCGCTTTGTTAGCAAGAGATCGATGAGACCTTGACCATCGGGCCGGAGTTAATCCAAGCCACCACGGGCAAAGTAAGAGTGATCTAGGAACGAATGAAAGCCGCCCAGAGCTGCCAGAAGAGTTATGCGGATTGGAGGCATAGACCCCTTGAGTTCCAGGTAGGAGACCAGGTATTTCTTCGCATTTCCCCAACCAAGGGAGTCGCGAGGTTTGGGAAGGTAGGGAAGTTTAGCCCGAGGTACGTCGGGCCGTATCCGGTCATACAACGAATCGGGGAAGTAGCTTACCGACTGGAGCTATCGACCGGGCTTCAGAGAATACATAATGTGTTCCATGTGTCGCAATTGCGGAGGTACATTCCAGATCCCTCACACGTAATCGAACCCAAACCCATACAGCTCCAAGAAGACCTATTATATGTGGAACAGCCAATACAGATCTTGGACCGACAGGAAAAGCACCTCCGTAGGAAGACAGTGCCCCTGGTAAAGGTCCTATGGGCCAACCATGAGACGTCAGAAGCCTCTTGGGAGCTGGAGCAGGAAATACGAGATAAATATCCCTATCTATTTCCATAACCAGGTGCGTAGTAGTTTTGGGGACGAAACCCTTTTAAGTGGGGTAATATATAAAACCCTGGAAATTCATGAATTGGGATGGCAGTGTGACGTAACTTAGCGAAGTTTCGAGGACGAAACTTTTCTAAGTGGGGTACTATGTAAAATCCCGAAAAATTAATTTGGAAAATTATTTCTAGGTTGGACCAACCTAGAACCAAGTCAATCCAAGTCAATGCCAAATGAGTCCTTGTGGAATTTATTTATTTATTTATTTTTCTCGTGAACAATTTTTGACGTTTTGGAAGGTTTTAAATCTTGAAAATCATCCTCCTCGATTTTTTTTTTACTATACAACTTTTATTATTATCAATATTATTACTATTACTATTACCATTATTATTACCATCAGTATTATTATTATACCCAAAAAAAAAATTTTGAAAGTCGAGTTCCCCCCTACGTGAACCCCCCTTTTTAATTCTAAACCCTAACTCCCTAACCTCCCACTCTCACCCTAACGCCTCCCTATCTCTCTCTAGCACTCTCTCTCTCTCCTCCCTCACTCCCTTGCCACCAACTGCCGCCACGACCACCAGTGCGCCACCACCCCACGGCCATCTCTCCCTTGTGTTGGTAAGAAAAAGCCAAGTGATGCATGGATTCATGCACTCCATGCATCCAAAACCCCCACTTTTAAATTTCTTTTGTTTTTACGATTTTATGACCATTGTGAATAAAGATCTTGATATAATTTTCATTATTTTCTCAGCACTTTTGGCGTTGAATTTGAACGAAGGAGGAATTTCCATTGATCTAGATCCAGTTTTGATCAAAGGTACTCGTAACAATGTTCTAATATGGTTTCATTTTTTTAGTCTCAATAAAGGTGGGTTATTTTGGCATGATTGGGTCTGGGCGAGGGTCTAAGGATGTCTAACGGGTACAGGTGAATTTTTGGTGACCTGAAGTGAGTAAAAAACCGTGCATAAAAGGGGGAATAATTTGGTCAGGACTGACACTGTTTTTGGCTCAAATTTGAAAATTCAGTATAATTATTCTGGTAGTCCAAAAATTATGAAACTGTTACAGTAGTTAGATTAGGATGTGAAAATTACGTGAGTTTTTAAACTATATGAATCGGAGTTAAATTGAAAGAGTTATGGCCGAAATACTGAGCACTATCAGAACGAGGGACTGCAGGTATAGGATGCGATTTTTAAATTTTTAGACTTAACTATGTTGCGAATTTGTGGAAGTGTTGAACATGAAAGTTTTAGTAGAAACAATTATCCTTCTGGATTGGGCAAGAACGTGATTTTTCAAAGTCGAGAGAAAAAGTTATGGGGATGGGAAGTTAGGCTAAAAATCTGGATAGAATCTGGGAGACAAAGTCTGGGCTGTTTTACCCTCAATTTGGAAAAAATATCCCTAGGCTTTTATTGATTGCCAAAATTGTGAATTTTACTAAGTAGGAGCCTCTAGATGTTCTAAATAATGTCGCTTTGGAATTGGATCATTTGGAGTAGCGTAGCCCGAGTTTTGGTAAAATTTCCCCGGGACTGTCCTGGGAAAGTTAGTCACTGACATTGCTAAAAGAAGTAAAAATTTGACTGGATTTGGGGCAGAACCGAGCCAAACCCTAAACATAGAAAAGATAGAGAACGGTTTAAGGTTTTCAGATTGACTAAGAACACTAGAATTGGATGCCGGAAACAAAAGTTATAGCTTCTGGAATTTGGACCCAGAAAATGGTCGGTCGAACCTTAACCAAGGATAGGGTTTGGTTGAACAAAAGTCTAGGAAATCTTTTATAAAATTTGGGGGAGGCCCAAGGATGCCCTGTACTGAATGTGGACTGACTACGGACTATATGTGGGCCCAGGTGCGGAGCAGTGAACTCCTACTAAAGTAACCGAGCCCGTAAATTTGTACGGTATCTAGGTAACAGTCATGCCCTAACCTCTTCCCCGCGTTGCTGAAACCATGAATGTTTGGAGTTCTTGTATTGAACCTTTGGCATTTCTTTTCAACTGAACGAACACTGATTTACAATTTGAAAGTGATTATCTGATGGGAACTGTATATTGTGTTATGTTCTGGAAGTTGGAAATTTTCCACATGATAAAAGTTGAAACTTACTGCGATTGTGTTTGGAGTTCTATATTTGTATTTCGAATTCTGTGGGGAAAAGTGTTTAAATCCAAATGAACTGAATATGTCAAGTTGACATCCAGTAAAGAGGGAAAAGATCATTAACTGAAAAGAACTGAATAGGGTGAGTAAAATCTGTTTGAACTGGTTGAAGGCCATAGCCTTCCCCGGGTAATAAGTCCATGCTTGTGAGCGGCCACGTGCTCAGCTGAGACGTGGGTCAGGTTATCCGTAATCACCCATGATGGTGGTAGGTCAGGAAAGTTAAGCGGTAACCGCCCGAGGAGCGGTAGGCTAGGAAAGAGTTAAACGGCTGCGCTATGTTAGGCGCAGGCCATGAGACCCACTGGGGTCGCTCACCCAAGACTTATCTGAAACTGAAACATTATGAATGGAACTATGGAAGTGTAATTCTGAAAATGATAATCAAGGAAGGTGGTGATTATGGTTTGCGTGCTTTGAAAACGTATTGCTGTCCCCTTCCCCTAAAATGTTTTCAAAATGAATTTGTATGTGTGTTTGACTGTTGGGGGTGAATGTTACTGAGTTTATCTCACTGTTATAAAATGTTTTGTTTTAACATGATCTAGCTGTACTTGGGACTGGGGACATGAGAGTAGAGCGAGACTCGAATACTGATCATGTTTGAAAAGAATTTTAGAAGTTGTAATAAAATATAGTTGACTTAAATTGGGGTGTTTAAGTTACGTGTTTAAGTTTTGGAACCATGTATGGTAAGTTTTGTTTTGTAAAGACTTTGCATTAAATGTTAGTTATGATATCCAGCCTAGTATTCCCAAGAAAGGGATACGGTGGTAACACCCCGTTAGGAGTTGCTGTTGATATTCAGGTTAAATCAGTAGCAAATAAGGAATTGGAAAGCTGGGGGTGTTACACTGAGATAAAACAATTTAAATGAAATGTAACAAATCAAGGCAATGGCTTCTGTCTTTTCCTCTTTCTCTCTCTCTTAAATTCCCGTTCTTGTATTTCCACATCCAAATCACAACAGTTACAATGTACACTAGGCAATGCAAAACAAATCAAGAAATAATTAAATGCGTGCTTTAGGGTCCACTAAGGATGTAACGCCCCCAAATATGAACAGTGAAACATGTTGAATTTAGTGCAAATTTGACGGAGTGCACATTTAGTGAAACATGTTGAATATCCTCAGTATCTTAACATTTAGTGCAAATTGATTATGAGATTAAATTAATCCCTGATGCTCAATCTATCTCGGAAGCCCTATATCGTATGGTGCCAACAGGGCTTAGAAAACTGAAGATTCAGTTAGATGAGCTGTTACAGAAAGTATTTATCAGACCATCCAAATGTTCTTCAATGAGATGCCTAGTTCTATTTGTAAAGAAAAAGAATGGAACCTTGAGGTTATGTATTGATTTCAGGGAGCAGAACAAGATCACCATCAAAACCACATACTCATCGCCCCAAGTAGATGACTTATTTGATCAACTGCAGGGAGCAGGAGTCTGATCTAAGATTGATTTGAGGTCAGGGTACCATCAACTTAGCATTTTATCTGAATACATTACCAAAACCACACTACAGACCATGTATGGGTCATGATGAATTCACTGTGATACCTTTTGGCCTAATCAATGGCCCCACGGCCTTTACGGATCTTATGAATAGAGTTTCAAACCATATCTAGACAAGTTGTGGTGGTGTATATAAAAGATGTCTTGAAATACTCCACGGACAGAGATGAGTATACTATTTATTTGAGGACAGCGTTATAGACCTTGAAGGAACATCAATTACATAGTAAATACAAGAAGCATGAGTATTGTTAGAAGCAATGGTATGTTTGGAACATATGGTTTCAAAGGAAGAAATTAAGTTTGATTTGCAAAAGGTGAAAGCAGTTACAAAGTACCTAACACCCATCAATGCACTGAGACTAGAAACTTTTGAGTTTAGTATATATTATCAAGCTTCGAGAAGGATTTGTCAAATATTGTCCTCCCTGATCAATTTGTTGAAGAAAGCTATAAAGTTAGCAAGAAGTTAAACTGGTGGCTTATGCCTCCCAACAACTCAAGCCTTATGAGAAGGATTATCTTACCCATGATTTGAAGTTAGTAGTTGTAGCTTTTGCATGGAAAAAAAATAATAAAAATTGGGAGACATTACTTATATGGGGTACCATGCAGATTTATACTGATCATCAAAGTTTGAAATATATCTTCACTCAGAAGAAGCTCAATTTACATGAAACATTAGTTGTGGCAGATCTAATGTCAACCAAGAACGGGGAAATATTGTGGTAGATGCCCTGAATAGGAAGGCACAACATACCTTGAACACTGTAGTAACTACTCAACTGAATCTCTTAAGAGAGCTTGAGGACTTAGCGATTCAATTAATGTCGCACAGAAAGGCAAATGTTCAATTGCCGGCACTTACCTTATATCCCTCCCTAATGGAGGAAACTCGAGTGAATTAAGATAGTGATCCTGAGCTCTAAAGAGTAAAGCAAAATCTTGAGAAAGGGATTCAATTTCAAGGGATTTTGTCATGGGATTCTCTCAGATACAGTACCTGATAGAGATCAGAGGTTTCAAGCCTGTTTTAGCTAGCACTTCAAAGAGCCTTTGGAACTAGATTGAATTTAGCAGTTCTTATCATCCTGAAACGGATGGGCAAGCATCTAAAAATATCAATGGATCCAACTCTTCTGAGTTGGAGCCTGTAGTATTTCATGACCTACGACCAACATGTGTATTTGAAAAAAGTATGGCGCTTCCAGTGGTCAACGTTGTGATAGCACTAGCAGAAAATCCCACATGAAACATCAGGATAAAATGATGGCAGACAATGACAATAAAATCATCTTTTGAGTCATGAAGATCTTCTTCAGCATTCAATAAGGCGGCTTATCTCAGAAGACTCTTGAAAGCATACCATTGGAACCGACAGAAAAGTTATGTTGATAAAAGAAGGAGATTCCTGGAATTTCCGGTATATGATAAATTTTTCAGAACGTCTCACCAACGAAGGGTGTAAGGAGGTTGCACTGTGGCCTAAATTGAGATCAAGATCTTTTGGACCATATCAGTTCATTGAAATGTCGAATTCCATAACTTGTCTACCAGATCTGCCCATATAACTCAAATATGTGCATAACATGTTCCATGTTCCTTAACTTACAACTCAGGTAGTACATTTCAGATCCTGACCATGCTATCATAATCAAATCCATTGCAGTCATTGAGGGTCTTGTGTTTCAAGAGCATCCAATTCAGATATTGGATCACAGGATTAAGCAGTTAAGTATCCAGCAGATACCTTAAATCAAATTGCTTTGGGCAAATCATACCTCATCAGAAACTACTTGAAAAACTGAGGATCAAGTGAAAGTCACGCACCCATATTTATTTGGGATAACCTTGCATCTGTTGCCAAAGTTCTGAAGTTTCGAGGACGAAACTCTTCAAGGGGGGAAGGCTGTAATAGCCCGACCCTAAATCATATTTATTTATTTAATTAAGCCATGTTTAATTTGGGGGCGTTACAAAAGATGATGGTTAATCGAAAATTCACAGAATTTTAGGTTAATAAAAATTGTGAACTGGAATTGAAAAAATTTTCAGTTTGGCAAAAATTCAAACTGTAACCCAATTGAGGAAAAAAAAAAGATTAACTAATTTTTCAATTCAATTGACCAATTTTTTAAATTGCTTAGTGATTAATCTTAATATAAAATGTTAATGTTCAACTCTGATTCATTTCTAATTTGATTTGGTTATTTAAAACCCTAAATATTAACTCCCACAATATTGTCTATTGAGATCCTGTTTGGCAAAAGTTAACTGTTTAGGTAGCGGATAATGATTTAGATAGCGGATAGCATCTAGGTAACAAAAAGAGGTTCTAATTTGATGTTCATTGCTAGCGGATAGTTGCTTAGATAAGATGTTGAAGCAAATGTGTTCAGCAAATTAGTTGTTGGTTTAGCTAATTAATACAAAGTGATATAAAAGGATATAGATAATTTCTAAAGACAAAATTTTCAAAGGCTATTATTATGATTATTAGCTTTTCAGAAGCGATGTTCCAAATGTTAAACACTACTTGAAATGTTAATCTAAGTATTATGTTATCGAACACTAAAAATTGACTGATTATTATATTGATCTAGTCAAAATGCTAAACGTTATTTAAAATATTGTTGCTGAACATGACCTTATTCTTATCTTTCTATAATTCTAAAATCTACATTTAATAAGTATATAATTCAGTTTTTCAAGAAAAACAATTGAAGTTTCGATTTCGGTCCAGATTTCTTATTTTTTGGTTTGTCGATTTGATTTTTTTTAATTTTTTGGTGCTCAACTCCAATATCTATTATATACAATTGGGAGTATAAACTCCCAGGTCAACATGGCAGAGTGTTTATAGGTTGGCAGAGGCATTTTTTTAAAAGAAAAAAATTACTAATTCAGTGAATAGGAGTGACTGACTTCCACTAATAATGACAATTTTAACACAATTCACAAACTGCTTCTGCTCTTCTTCATCGCCTCTCTTCGCTCTTCTCTGCCAAGAAATCCGACCATGTCGCATGGAAACTCACCAGAATCGAGCTATAAGTCTGAAAATTCGACGTTTCCTTCATCTCTTCGAATTCAAAATCACTCAAACTCATTTGCTTCTCTGCAATTTTGACTAAAAGGGACAAGATTTGTGTAGAAGGAGGTGAACGAATTTGCAGCTGCTAGGAACATCATGGTTACATAACTGGAAGGTCAAATCCACTCAAACAAGAGGGAAAAAAAGGTATTAAACTAAATTGTATGAAATTGTTAATTGCAAACCTTATAATTGATCATTGGTCGATTTCTATATCTGGAAACCATATCTTGGATCATATTTGAATGATTCAATCTTTAAATGTCCCAAATGCTAAAATTAATCCCTTGATTTTTAAACATCCAAAGCTGCCTGACAATTGCTTTTGAATTACATACAATTACGGAAATCATAATGTGAGAGGGTAGATTGATGTGTCTGTGCCACAAATCATGATAATTGCTCAAATTGATGGAGTACCCCCCCCCCAAAAAAAACAAAAAACAAGGTTATTGATAAACAAAAAAAAAATAAAATTTTGATTTTCATTGATGAAATGATGATTATTCATTTGACAAGCTCCAGTTGTTCGCCATATAAGCTAACCCTATGTTGATGCATGGTATATGAGATTTAATCAGAGGGTTTAGAAACTTTTACAATCTATATACCATAGCTTTTTCATCATCAATTGCTTTTTTTTTTTCCCCTCAATGGAGTTGGCGGTCGTCAGGTCATCAGGATGATGGATTATATATGCCTTGTTATTGAATTTGTTAATTGATCCAAATATTAGCACTGCTTATTTGCACTCGATGAATTAGTGCTCAAGATTGTTCACTTACCGTGATAGATTATTCATTCGACATCCTAGATTGTTCATTGAGCTGGAGATCGAATTTGTTAATTGGATATGAAGCTATGTGCATTGATGCCATTTAATTTTTACGCTATATATATTGAAGTTGCTCACAAACTATGGTCAAATGAAAATTTATTGATGGAAGATCCATGGATAAACAACCAGAATACATGAGATTGTTAAAGATTTGATTTTTTTTGGTATTATTATTGATAGTCTACTGATTCATTCCTAATTAGGGTTTGATGTTACAGTATATAGATTCTGCAAATTAAACAATGAGGCTTCTCTAAAATTAGTTAAATAAAAAACAATAAACCAAATATTTATGTGTAGATTTTCATTGAATTGCTTCGCATTGTGGATCTTAAACAGGTAAATGATCATTTGTCATGTTCCATTTGTTCATTCAGCGTAGATATTTGTTCGTTGGATACCTCAGGATTGTTCACTAGTCTTGGAAAATTTGTTCATTGAGCAGTAGCTTGGTTTAGTCCAATCAAAAGCTTGTGGTCGAATTGTTAGTTTCAGTTCTTCTGTCTTTTTAAACTCAAGGATAGATACATGATGAAAAGTAAATAATTAATTCTAGAGATGCTCAAATTACCGTCCACAACTTCTTCGCCCCCTGGGTTTCTTCGTGCATCTATGTTTGCGTGTGTGTGTTCGAATGGGGGACTAAAATCTACCTTTGGATAATCATGATTGTGCTATGTCAACTCAAGCTTTATAAATTGATATGTGGAAGTCAGAGCTCAAGAGTTTGGTATAGCTAAATGATGTTACATCTTGAATTGTTCATTAAGTTCGTGCAATCTGCTTATTTGTCATCTTTGGATTGTTCACTGAACCTTGAATTGATTTTTTTTTTCCACGATTGATACATTAAGATGGCAAGAGCAAATTACAATTCGCTTGTGCCATGAAATCAACAAGGGCTGATACAATAACAATACAAGTAGAGTACTTGGATGAGAGACAAAAGTTGCTCTAGAATCCAGCTTCAGCACTACTTTGGCTTTAGAGTCCTATATTTTTTTTTGGGTTAGAGTCCTAATCTTGTTGACAAAATTTTGATTATTCGTGCCTGAACCATGTTTTGAGTCTGGCTGTGGAGCACTTATGTATTGATTTCGATAATTAATGGCATCTATTCCTCATTTTCTATCAAAAACAACGAAGGACTTGATTATTCACCTATAATAGATGCATGGTCTTTGGATATCCTGATCTTGTTGGCAAAAGTTTCACTATTCACCTACGATAGATATATTGTTCACTAAAGACGTAATGTTTGTTCATTCAAAGCCTCAAATTGGCTAGTTCTATACAAACTTTGTTCATTCTCTCCGCTCTACATTATTTACTACTAAAATCTCCCAATCTTGTCCAAGATCTGGATAGTTGAAAAAAAAAAGTTTGCACTATTTTTTTAAAAATTTGGATTGTACGGACTAAAGTAAAATGCTTTGTAAATTTTCTCAGCTTCATTTCTGTAGAGTAATAGGTAGTCAACAGTTTTTAAATCTAGGGTCAATCAAAACTAATCTCTTTGTAATTTTGCAATTCAAGGGTAAAACTGTTACATTAGACCCACCACACATCACCTGATGAAAGAATTTTTGGAGTATTGAATTTGAATTTGGACTAAAATCTCCCAATTGTATCCAATGGTATAAGTTTAATTTGTTTGTTCACCACTTCTGTTGTACATTGTTCACTATATTTTTTCTAATTGTTTCCTTCATTTAAAAAATTTATTATGTTTGCATTACTTTAAACCCATTCAAAAAAATGCTTGTTGGAAAAATATAAATAAAATGCCATATCTTAATCCTTGTACAAAATATCACTGTAAACAAATACACAAATTGGCAAGTTGCACACTAAAATGCTTCTCATAGTCATTTGAGACATTATATTTAGCAATTTGATTACATTCTCCCTTGATCTAAAAAAAGGGAATAAATTGGACATATTTTGGTGAATATTCTTGAATAAGCTAATGAATACATTGACCTTTGTTATAGTGAATAAATTTAAGTGACTTGAATAATGACAAAACAGATGCATATCTAACATAACAAGCAAACTCACTTTTTTACAAACATTATGGAAACAATAAATGAACAAACTATCCAGCCTCAATGAACAGCCTCATGATAGACAATGAACAAATATTTTACTCTTAATAAATATTATTTAGATGTCTAGTGAACAAATTTACAAAATTTAGTGAACAATTCAAATTCATATACCAATGAATGACACCTTTTACAAATGAAAACAAACTTGGTTTGAATAATGAATAAACCCAAATTCAAAGCAAAGTTCACAGATACCCCTAATTGATTACTAATATGATTTAATTCGTATACAAATCAAGCATTTATGTAATAATTAGTCATAATAGTGAATTGCATCAGTGGATTTTTTGGATAGAAAGCTATCCTCTACCAATATGAACTCCAATCATTTTTTAAAAAAAGGTCAAAAATATAACGGCAAACAACAATTAGATAATTACATGAAAAAACTGCCCAGTTCAAACTGCCAGTTGAATTCAAGGAAAAACAAGAAAAAAAATGCATATGACATGGCAAGGAAGTGGCGCTGACATGGCCCGGAATCATAAATTCCCGGGTATACGTAATAATTTGCAGCTCAACCCTACTCCAAGGATAAGCCCAATGAAATAAGTATGTTGAATGACAGAAACTTTATGGATTGTATAAGCCTATAGAAAGATGGACTTTCCATTTGCTTCTCTTCATCAAGTTGGATAACCAAATTTAATATCCTATTAATGAATAACATATATCTAAATTAGAGTTGATTCAATTGGTACCTAAATAAATCCAAACTAGCACCATATAAAGACACACCCATAATAGGTGCAAACCCAATTCACATAATAAGTTGACATCTTATTAACAACTTAACGACCTAGAAATCCTTGTTCCTTGACTGGTCCATTTAATATAAAAGGGGGAGCAGTCTAAGAGGTGAAACATACACAAGGGTTCGCTTAAGGGAGTTTTCTAAATCCTAAGGGCTTTTAGGCTGTGAGATCATGAAGATTCCCTGTTTAATAAGGTAAATCTATCTACAATTAATTCAATACATTAATTCCTTTATTAGTATGAGAACTAGACAGTTTGTTTTTTGGTTGGATTGTATTCCCTCATGATTCATGCCATAAAGATGTCAACATGCTTGCTTTCGTTTATTTCATGCATAATTTCTTATTGTTTTTCTATGAAATTTTGTACACTGATAGAGCATGTTACAAGCTTTAATTTGATATATTGTACGCCTAATTTGGTGTAGTATATTGTGAGAAATCATGGTTTGAAGTTTAGGGTTTTTTTCAGTTGTGAAAAATTCGATTTCGTTCAAAGACCCTCCATTTCATTCCCTTTGTTTTCAAATTGATGGTGGAAACTTATTTTCTACATGATTTCAAATTGAATCCCTTAACTCATAGCCTATAGATAAGAAATTTGTTAGAATTTTTTGAAAATTTTTGACCGATTACTACTAAGTGTCATGAGTTGATAATTCTCTCAAACTCGAACTTGTGCGGCACTAGCAAACTTACTCAAACCCTTCCTCAGTTTGCTAGTAAGCCTTAAGAGATGCTTGACTTAGGCTTGAAAAGCTAAGTAATCACTCACACACAAGAAAACTTAGAGAGAAAGTGGACACGAGGGAGTTTGGGAGAATATCTTCTATTGCATTTCAAATGCTTGGTGTACAAATGAACCCCTTTTGGGACATATATACGCATCCGCCTCTCCAATGGATGGTGGATATTGATTTGATCCTACAGCTAATATTGTACATTCCACACAAATATCTGAGACTCCATACAAGTGTGGAATTGTTTAGAACCTTATGAAACACTCTAGAACTAACTCTAGAGAAATATAGAGAAATTCAGGACATTCTAAAGCGGTCTGTGACTTCCTCTCCAACATAATCTGGTGACATATTCGTTATCTTTTTATCCTCAACCGCTTGTGTTTACTTATTGAATTACCACAAGTATTGGATGGGCTCCCAGCTAGTCTAACTCTTGGGTAGTCCCCTCCACTTGACATCCTTATACACTGATGAATAGTTGTCTAACTCTTGGGTAGTCCCTTCCACTTGACATTCTTATACATATCCGTCATCTAACTCTTGGTTATTTTCTTTTCAATTTTTTCCTATACATTCATGAATAATTGTCTAACATTCACTTTGTGAAATAAATTGGTTTGCATGCACTTGTTGGAATGTTTAACTGTACATTTTTATTTGTGAAAGGTACACCAAGTGGACATAAAGTTTGTCCTTTCACACTGGTAACCGCCTCCATTGGTTAAAGTAATAATGAAAGATGAGCAAGATTTTAAGTAAAATCATCATAAGGATAATGTGAGAACAACTAGAAATAATGAATGTCATCTTTATAATGACAAAACGTCAAAAAAAACATATGGGTAAAAATGAATTTTACATAATCTACCTTAAGGAGGCCAAATGTGAGTTCATGTCAATGAGAAGACTTGGGGACTCAATTGGGATAATGGCGTGTCCAAATATCATTTGTACGACATTATGGTTAGAGAACCAAAAAAAACATACAATCCATGGAAAAGGAGAAAATGTTGTAACACATATTTTATACCATGTGTGTAAGAGACGACCAATCAGGTCAATATGAGTTAGTTCTCAACTTTAATGCTTGTAAGACTCGATAAGATTATGATCTTATATTTGTACCTTCAAAACTCCAATCAGTAGCTTGAGACTCGATTCATTGTTTGTTGTCTTATTATGTTGCCAAAGGACCACAAGCGATTCGGTCAAGGAGGACATGTCTAGAAAAATAAGTTGGATTTGATTGATAGTATTGTGAGAAGGGGAATAACATTGATGAAATATAATTTGTGTCTATTCACCAGTGCACCAGTTATGACATAGGGGTCATATTTGTGAATATGAAATATGATAATTTGATGAAATCAAAGTGAGACATCTTAATGAGAATAAAATGATCTAGGGTACTCATATACTTTCAACTACTCGTGCACAATTCTCAATGAGAGGCAATATATTCCTAACAGATCTATAGCATAAATATCTCACAAATATGCAGGTCTAGGACCTATTTGCTCAATATGAATACTGTGCAGAAGTAAAAGTAAAAATAAGTTTTTCATAAGGTGGAAATAAGCACTCCCTATATGTGATTGGGAGATGTTGCACTTAGGGCATGATACACCAATAAGAGGTGCAAACCTAATTTTTCGACAGCTTGTTAATAGTTTAACCACCTAAAAAACTCTAGTTTCTCAACTGCTCCATCTAATATAAAAAGATGACCAATCTAAGAGGTGAAACACATATAAGAACACCAAGAGTTCTCTTAAGAGAGTTTTCTGCACAAAATCCTAAGTGCTTTTAGGCTGTGGGATCATGAAGGTTCTCCAATTAGTGAGTTGCTTCCTTGACCAGTGATTCAAAGCTAAGATTCAATAGTCTTCCGTTGTGAAGCCCCTATTTTACATTTATCTAATCAAGATATTCACTATGTGTGCGGAGGCACACAATCGCCCACTCAATCGCTCAATAATTATTTGAGTTACTCCACACCCATCCAACGCCAACATTTTTGACTCAGTTAATCTAAATTAGCATACAATTCATGTGAATCCAACAAACAATAACCATAATTTTTGAGTAGCCATGCCTTCGTCAGAGATATGAACCAACAATCCTAGAAATGAATAGGCCACCAGATCCAACCTTTGTCCTTCAATTTCAGCAGCTAGTTCTTGATCTGCTTTGCCCTCTGCCTTCTTCTTCCTCTCCTAATTCGCACCTTCAACCCTTCGTCTTGTAGTCCACACCTTTTACCTCTGAGTTGATACTTAATCACGTCGATCTGGCCATTAACTCGGATCTACCCCTAATTTCCGCCGCATCTTGTACCAATTTAGCTTCTTTTTTGCCCAATTCCCAGTTCCACCATGAAGGGTCCACCTCAAGATGTCAATTTTCTAGAACTCCTCCATGTAGTCATGCTATTCTGAGAGTCAATTTAGTGACAAATCTTTGATCTCTTCCAGATAATGGGACCTGTAGGGTTCAGAGCTGCGAATTCACAAGAGATTGGGATTTGAATGTGCTAGATTCGACGACCTTCCCTGCGGAACCAGTTTCGGGTGAATATCCTCGACCCATCAAAAATTTTCATGAAATCAAGGTTTGCTCGGTCACAGACAATGATCGTATCAGACATCACAAAACTCAGATAAGCCCCTTCTCCCTATCTTCCTTGTTTCACTATTTCTTTTTCTACCCTAGTTTAGCAGAACCTTCACACGCCTATTTAAATGATGATGACATCATTTTGTATGTTTTTTATCTAGGAAAACGAAGTAAGAAGGAACCTGTACAATGTGTTGATAGTTATGAGCATGGTTTGATTATCAAAGCTTATATCTACACATTAATTGAAATTATATGTCATATAAGTATCTATCCTATTCTATTTGCTGCAACTGTTACCTTCCCCAATTGGAATGAGTGGGATTGTGGCTGGAGCTTATCTATCTCCTTTTTGGTGCTTAAGGGATTATTGATCCTTCAGTGCATTTGGCTTACTTTTCATTTTCCTTTAAGTTGTTTATTATCACATGGATGTATTTTACATTTTGCACTATCACTACTTAAATGATATTTGTTTATGCTCTGCTTTAACTCCACTCGCATTCAGAGGATCTGTATGTCTGCTCAAGATCAACTATGTTACTCATAAATTCTTTGGACTCTGCTATTGTAGTCTTCATTACCATGCCTCTATGGCTTTGATATCTGTGGTCATCTCTATTGGTCTGATAGCTAGATTTATAGACATCTGCAATCATAAGTCCCAATTCAACAACTTCAATTCTGTAGTTGTGGTTAAAATGAGCTGCTGGATATGTCTGGACTATTTGTATATGATGATGTGCCACTTTACCCTTTTCACAGATGACATTATGACCGTCTACTTTAACTTGATAACTTACGTTATAGAATATGTCATCTCTTCATGCAAAGTGTTTATGCATAACTTATTTTTCTTTGCCATGACTATTTACCTAACAACTTTGGAGATTACTTTGGGAATTGCTATTAGAGTGTGTGTGGCTATACTAATGACTTAGTCATACCAATTAGCCTCATGAGAACTTAGGACGAATATACCTATGGGCATCAATTAAAACATAAATTTTTCAAGAGTGTCACTAGTTTATCATATCCTATTGAATCTATTATGGTGAGAGAGATGCAGGATGAGTATAAGCTCAACTGCATCTTCAAGGCCTATACTCAGAATGCCTTCGGGCCCAGACAAAGTTACTTGCCCTACTTGAAGTATTATGTCATATATTTTGCTGTTGTTCAAAGGGAATTTAATCTCCCTCGGCTACTGGATGCGATATTGTGCAGGCCATGGATACTAACAATGAACAAAAAAATTTTTGATTGTAACTATGCTCGATCAAGAACGGCTACAGATGGATCACATGTGAATAGTCTTGGTGCATTACCAAAATTGTGTGAACCAAGGAATTTACAACTAGTAATGTATTTATCTGAGTATGAGGAAATTATTGTTATTTTTTTGCATGTATCATGGGAAGTATTTGCCTGGTGTATGCTAATTTGTCTTAAGCACTATATTATATTGTGTGATACTTACATATTGTTGATAGTGCTTGGAGAGTCTACCCATAACCAGTGTTCTAGTTATAATGTTAGTTATCCCCATCGTGGATATGTCATGCCATTTCTTGCCCCCCAGACCCATGAGATCCATGGACTCCGCACATCTTTACTTATGATTGTTGAGTCGATCTCTCCAATGTACTGTTCTAAGAATGGCATTTATAAGATAAGGTCGAAAAAGTTGTGGCACAAAATACCTACTCCGGTATGCCGGCCAACAATAATGAGAATTCTTGTAGGCAAGTGTGTCTTTGTTCAAATCATTTATTAATGAATATAATTAATTGGAATGTACGGGGTGCGAAAAAATCACAGGTCATTCAGGAAGTAAAATTCCTCACGAGAACACATAAACCCGATATGATCTTTTTACTTGAAACCATGGTCAACGAAAAAAATATCAAGATTATCCTTTCATTAATGGGCTATGACCATTTCGATTATGTGCTTCCAAATAATCATTCAGGGGGCCTGGCAGTATTATGGTACGAAGGAAATATTCACGCATCAATTCTAATCAAAGAACGAGCAGTCCATATGTTAGTTCATGTCCAGAGAGATCGCTCAACTCTTTAATTTCGGGAATTTACGCTCCGGCTCAAAGTAGGAAAAAAGATATTTTTTGGGACCACCTTGTGGAACTTAACAATGTTATTGATATACCATGGTGCTTAATGGGTGACTTTAATAATTAGCTAACCCCCACGAAAAGAAGGGGGGACAAGTTCTGCCTAATGGTAAATATCAGAGACTAAATAACTTCCTCTCCGCCATTGATGCAGAATCAGTACAAGTTAATGATAACCCGTTCACTTGGAAAAAGAGAATTTATACTCACCTAATTTATGAAAGACTCGATAGAACAATTTCTAGGAAAGATTGGTCTACCATTTATCATAATTTCTTAGAGGTAAATGGAAATTTTACTTGCTTCGATCACTGCCCCATCATTCTATCTTCTAATCCTCAATGTGAAATACGCAAAGCATTTCCCTTTCGTTTTCATAATTTTTGGTGCAAATACCAACAACTTGATACTATTTTATAGAAAAATTGGAATTCCAATATTTGAACCAATATGTTCAAGCTCTTCAAGAAACTCAAAATTATTAAATATGAGATTAAAGATTGGTCGAAAAAACAATTTGGAAACTTACATGAGAAACTTACCAAGAATGCTACAAAAATTGATTATTCCAACCCCAATAGCTATAGATTTAATTCCCGGATGAATCGTCTCCTCAAACAAAGAGAAAAAAATGATACTTTTTAATCAGAAGTATTGGGGTAAACTCAACAGAAAAGAATGGCCAGATCATGGCGACAGAAATTCAAAATACTTTCAACGAAGAGCAAATGCTAGAAGGAAAAGAAAGGAGGTCATTAAGCTTAAAGATGAGTGTGGTGTCTGAATTGACGATTAGAAAGCAATAGTAGATAAATATATTTTGGATTACTCAAAGAGATTTAAATCTACTCACAATACCAATAGAACTTTACCTAATTTGGGACTAGCAAAACTAATTTCAGATACCAAGAACTCTGAACTGATATGCCTTCCGGACATAGAAGAAATTAAACAGGCACTCTTTAGTATTGAATGGAATAAAACCCTAGGCCTAGATGGTTTTGGGGTAGGGTTCTTCAAGCATTATTGGCATACTATAAAGAATGACTTGTTTAATTGCATATTAGAATTCTTTAGGAGAAGGAAGATCTTGAAAGAAATTAACCACACTTTTATCACATTATTCCTAAGGCCAATAGTCCCTCACAGACTAGCCAATTTAGACTAATCAGCCTCTGCTCAACCGTATACAAAATTATAGCCAAGATTCTAGTAAACAGATTGAGACCCCTTCTAGATAGATTAATATCACCATTTCAGAGCGCATTTATTTCAGGAAGATCTATTCATGATAATATTCTTCTCACTCAAGAAATTATGCATAAGTTTAAAAGTTTTAAGGTAAAGCAGTATAGGTAGCTATCAAGCTCGATATGGAAAAAGCATATGATAGATTAGAATGGGATTTCATACTTAAATGTCTACAAGAAATGAGATTCCACCCGACATGGAATAAATGGATTATAAAATGCATATCCTCAGTATCTTACTCTATTATTGTTAATGATGTACCGAACAGATTATTCACTCCAACAAGGGGGATTAGACAAGGAGATCCCCAATCGCCTTACGTATTCATATTGTGTATGGAAGTCCTCAATCAACGACTTGTTAAAGAATCCACGATCAATAAATCAGGAATAGGAGTTAAAATCTGTCCAAGAGCCATGACTATCCCGTGTCTATTCTTTGCAGATAATTGCTTGCTGTTCTGTAAGACAAACTACGAAAGCTGCATTAAGCTTCCGAATATTTTAGATAATTTTTGTAATACTTCAGGCCAATTAGTTAATTTTTATAAATCAGTGCTGACTTTTCACGAAATGCATCTAATGAATACAAACAACTAGTAACAGGAATTTTTAATATTCCGTATAGAGACTCCCTAGGAAAATATCTAAGGTGTCTCGTGTTTCAAGGGAAACCATCAAAGACTACATTTCAGGAAATAATTAGCAAAGCCACCTCCAAACTGGAAGGACGAAAAGCTACTTGCCTGTCTAAGGCCGGTAGAATAATTTTAATACAATTAAAATTAGAATCACTACCAGCACACACAATGCAATGCTTTTAGCTACCCAAACATACTAGTAGCCACTTGGATGAACTCAATAGAGATTTTTTTTAGAAAAAAACCAATACAGAAAAAGGCATGCCACTTATAGCTTGGGATAAGGTTTGTAGGCTAAAAAGTAAAGAAGGATTAGGTTTACGTAAAACTAAAACTGTTAATAAAGGCTTCCAATGTAAACTAGCTTGGAAGGTCTTAACAGACATTTCCAGTTTATGGGTACAATCCATTAAAGCCAAGTATCTAAAAAATACTGACTTCCTTAGCTATAAGCAAAAACATACTGACTCACCAGTATGGAAAAGCATGCTTAAGTGTAAAGAGTTATTAAGAAGAGGGATTGTCTGGAAAGTAGGCAAAGGAGACAACATCTCCTTTTGGTATGACAACTGGATAGAGAACCGAAACTTGGCAGATATTTTGAACATTTTTGAAGAAAACATCCCTAAATCGGAGGCTACAGCTAATAAATTTATACAAGATAATGTGAACTGGAATATTCCCAAACTAACGCAGACTCTAAATAATCACCCAATCATAAAGAAAATTCAAGGGGTCGCTATCCCAATTCACAATACCAATGATTCGTTTTGTTGGGAATTAAATAGCTCAGGAGAATTTAGTACGAAATATGCTACGTGGATCGCCCATGACCCCCATTCTCAAGAAGCTCCCGAATGGCATTCTAAATAGATTTGGAAACTTGATACTATGCCCAAAATCAAAATGTTTCTTTGGCAATTGTGCCATGGAGCACTTCCTATTAGAGGCATCCTTTTACAAAGGGGTGTCAACATTAACCCAACCTGCCCACCCTGTCTTGACGACATTGAATCGACAGATCATATTTTCAGAGAATGCCATATCGTTAAAAAAGTATGGCATCTAGCCGAACATCATGAATGGTTTCCTCTTTATGCTTCCCCTTATGGAACGTAGAACGTTTGTCAATGGTTTAACAGGATGAAAAACTCCAAAACTCCAAAATTACTCTAGAAAACTTCATACATTCTTTGGATTATATGGAAGTTTAGAAATGCCATAGTCTTTTAAAATGAAATTTTCAACCCCTTAGCATGCCTGATCAGAGCAAAAAAAGGCATATGCCGAACGGAGAATCCGAACTCATATGTTGGTTGATGATTACTCTGAAGGTTTTTTTCACCCCCTACCTAACCACTTTGTGAGGTGGCAACCCCCCTCATGGGATTCGTCAAACTTAATTTTGACGGATCAATTAAAAACTCCTCAGCAGCAGGCGGATTCATATTACGTGATTGGACTGGAAAACTACTCAAAGTAGGAGCAGCATACTATGGAGAGACATCCATTCTTGTGGCGGAAGCTAGAGCTCTCAGAGATGGAGTCAGCTCAGCAGTCCAAGCAGGGTTCAACAAAATTATCATTGAAGGTGACAACCAAATTGTGATTCAAGCACTACGAGGTAACATCCACATCCCATGGCAAATATCCAATATTATTGAAGATGTTCGCACATGGTTGAACCGAGGATTTCATTTCATTATTAATCACATCTTCCGAGAGGCGAATATGGCAGCAGACTGGCTATCAAAATTCGGGCATTGCATCACATCTTCATTCTCTTCTGATTCTTGTTTTTCTCCTTCTCTTTGGACTATCTTAGCTGATGATTTAGTTAGGCGTACTCTTGTGAGAAGAGGCGTTTAACTTTCACTCTTTACCATTTACCATTGTTTAAAAAAAAAAAAAAAAGTCTTCCGTTGTGGTAAGGCAAATTTATTTACACTTAATTCAATATATTAATTCCTTCCACATTCATTCATCCGTAAAAGAACGAAGAAGAAAGAGGATGAGACTCTTGTCATTCTGCCAGATATTTGAAGGTAACCTAAAAAAGTTCATTTGTCAGTCTCGAGCTTTCAATAAACACCTGGCACTTTCCATGATTTTTGTTCAATCAATCTCCTCCCTCTCTCTTTCTTTTCCCTTGAATGTGCAGGAATCAGTAAATGCACGTAAATTGGGTACAAAGAGTTGTAGTCGCAGACTCACGGCCACATACCTATTTTCTTTAATTAAACAAAAAGAAAGATTTATTAATTAAGAGTAATATGGTACGATTAATAATCAAAATCATCTACTAAGATTAAATGTAAAGTATCAAATTAATGTACTGTCTATTGATTTTAAACTTGTAATCTCATTCTAACCACCTGTTAAACCGCATTAATTTTCAATGCTAATGTTTATGTCTCAATTGTTATGAGCTATTGTATTACTTCATGAAACAAGTATCTACTTGACACAATATATTGCAATTGAAGGGAAGATCTTTATAATATAACTATTTGAAATTTTGTTGTTGATTCATTGCTCAACCAAAACAAGTACATCTGGAACGATAAATCGAAATCAACCTTCATGACAGAATAATTTTCCAAGTTTACAATAAAACCTCCATGAGAGAGTAACTTTCTAAATTTACACTGAATTGAATCAAGGCGATCGGTTGTCAAAACTCCCACCAAAGTAAAGAAAAGAAAAGAATGTAGTTCTAAAATTAAATAAATAAATAAATAAACCATTCAAAAGATGCGTCAAACAACTAATAAATACTGCCTTATAGGCTAGTTAAATAAAACCTTGAGAAGAGAAGAAAATTGAGCTTCTTCGTTGGGAACTATTAGCAAATGCCAACTCCTTACCGAAGTGCATGAAAAAAGTTAGGACATTTGGTGTGAGTGATTAGGCATTCTATCACCAATTAACTATTAGTCATCTCAAATTAAAAATGAATTTATTTGAACCGATCTAAGTTCAATCGACCACAGCTCAATTTGAATGATCCTTTGCCCATTTGGTGTGACGATTCTAGAAATGGCTTGTTCAGTGTGATAATACGATCCAAATCTGATCATTTGAGAGAAACACGAGCATGGCATGAATCAAACTGATTTTGATATGAAGTAGACATAAATGGATCATTTAGTGTGGAAATATGTTATTTTCTATTTGTAAGTAAATTAACTTAAGCTATTTTTAGAGTTGATACAAAATTGATAGGATTATTGAATGGGTCGATATAAGTCAACCCATTTGCCAGGTCTAAATGGGACACGTGAACTTTATAATGAGACCGAAAGACGCGTCACACAACGATTAAGTGCTTGTTCTTTTTTGAGATAAGATGCAGCTGTAAGATGTAAGGAAATGTAAAGAGCTGCAAGAAACTATAAGAAAATATAAGAAACAGTAAGGAGATGTAAGAAGTTATAAGAAGATGTAACGGGCTGTAAAGAACTATGAGAAGTTGTAAGGATAGATGTAAGGAGTTGTTCAATTATTAAAAAGTTGTATAGTATAATTTCTAGATATGTATTGTTGGTCTTTAATACATGAACTATGCAAAAATTATTTCATAAAAATAAATTACGTGTATCACTGATATTTATAAAATAATTTTATAAGATGACTAAACAAATTATATTTTAACATTACAGAAAAAATTTGTTTTTCTACAATTATCATATTAGATAATAAAAAATAATATTGAAATAACATAATTAATGAAAATAAACCTTTAAACAAGTCAATTAAATATCAATAAGATAAATTCAAGTCGATAAATATATAGAACCAAATATATCCCACACCTAAGGTGATTTTTGGGTATTAACATTAGCTTCACCTCCCTATAAGGGTCTGTCCTTTTCGTTGGTAAATTCAAATTGACCAACTTCAACCAACTTCAACCCATTTCAACCCACTTCATGAACTTCAATAAAAAATACCAACATCAATCCATTTCAATCAATTTTAACCCACTTCAACCTACTTTTTACTATTTTAATCAATTCCTACCCATCATACACACACACACACACTTAAAACAAAAAAAAAAATCATCAACCAACTTCAACCAACTTCAACCTATTTC
The DNA here is from genome assembly GCA_029747015.1 of Carnegiea gigantea. NCBI lineage: Eukaryota > Viridiplantae > Streptophyta > Magnoliopsida > Caryophyllales > Cactaceae > Carnegiea > Carnegiea gigantea. Next base: position 499,828 of record JAKOGI010000270.1, on the reverse strand, counting down.
AACCAACTTTAACCCGTTTCATCAAAAAAATACCCACTTCAATCTAATTCAACCTATTTTTACAAATCTCAACCAATTTGACTTATTTACTAACCCATAATTTTCAGTGAAAAGAACAAGCTCTAAGTAAATTTAAAAAAAATAATTTTTCTCAACAAATTGAATAGAACCTAAAATGAAATCCTATTTGAATTAAACATTTTCGAATTAAATTTAATATAATGTTCAATTGTACGATGATAACAATCAAGTTGTCATACAGAAATTTATGGATGAAATAGTATAAATACTTTCGTTACCTATAATTTGACTATTTTCATGCATGATTCACGTCGAAACTCAAACATAAATGTAATTTTTGTATTATAATTTTAAAATATGTTGATTTATTTTCTCTATAATAGCATATATGATTCATGTTGAAACTCAAATATTAATTTACATCGTTAAATTCTATTTTTATGTTTATATAAATATTATATTTATAAAAAAGTTGTAAGATTTTTCATATTGGTAGTATATAAAAAAATATATAAATATTTCTATAGATATAAGAAAATAATAGATGATAAATTCAATGATATAAAAAAATATATATGGAATTTAAGAAGATGTAACGAGATGTAAAAAGATGTAAAAAGTTGTAAAAAGATGCAAGGAGACTTAAGTTGTAAACTAAATTCTTCTAATTGCAGAAAAGAACAGGGCCTAAATACAAGTTTTTCATTTCGGAGTATGCATTGAAGGCCAGTAGGAAATTTCAGAACCATATCCGAGTTTTTTCAACTGGATATCCGATCTTGCTCAGAAAAAGAAGGATGAGATTTTGATTTTTGTCATGTTACCAAGCATTTCAACGCAACCAAACAAAATCGGTTGGATCATTTGTCGTTTCAATGAGAAATCTGACGCCCTTGTGTGGTACTGCATCTGCTTCATCCTGGGATAGGCCACGGATTCAATTCAATATCGTCCGTACCCGGATCCGGATCCGATCATTAATAAATTCAGGTACCCAATTTGGTACAGAGAGTAATAGCCACTGCACTGTCAGCCAGCCATTTTCACAAACACAGGGTGATCAGCGCATCCAAGTACACCGTGCACTACACTACATCCAATCTGCATAAGACAAAGCCAATCAGTCATTCACGGATTCACCCTTATGTGTATTTATTTCTCACTGCCCAATTTCAATTTTCAAGCATATTCCTGTCTTACATATTGGGCTGTATATTGGAATTCATGCTTTTAACTGATGTATTAATCTAGGTTTGGTGCATCATTTAGTGATAGTGCTTTTCGGTCCCATGTTGTAAAAAGGAACTTCGCCGTGTTTAATAATAATATTTTGGATAGCGTATCGTATTTTGATCAATTCAATATACTAATTAGTTAATTTTTAGTGTTTAATGAACTAGTATTTTGACTAGCATTTTAAGTAGCGTTTAGTATTTTAAGTAGCGTTTTTGAAAATTTAATAGTATTAATGTTTGATATTTAAAAGAGCGTTTCATATTTTTTAGTCAAAAAATATCCTTTAAAAATTTTATCTTTAGAAATTATTTATATTCTTTTATGTCAATTTACATTAATCAGCTAGCATAACAGCTAAATTTACCAAACATGTTAGTTTCAACTGCTTATCTAAACAGCTATCCGCTAACAGCTAAATTAGAAACGCTATCTGTTATCTAAACAGCTATCCGCTACCTGAACCGCTATCCGCTACCTAAACAGCTAATTTTGTCAAACATGACCTTTGCTGTGATGTGGTTGATTTTTGATGGGTAGTTTTGGAGTATAAGGTTGTACAATTTGATAGGGCTGGAAAAAATTCGAGTTTAGGTTGGACAAATCAGACAACGTCAAAATTCGGACAAGAAATTGATGTCTAAGAGCATGGGCAATGGTGAGCCAATTTTTTGGCTCACGGGTGGGGACCTACCATTGCCACATTAACCCTCTCTCCAATTTTTTGCCTCACAATCCTCGCTATCTCCAATGATTGGCTCACCACTTTGGCTCACTAAATAAAATAATACCGATGGACCCACACTCCAATACACAACTACTTTTTTAAAAATCCAAAAACAAAACAAGAAATCAATAAACTTTAAAAAAACCCAAAAAAAAAGGAAAAGAGGCTGGGGGAAGGCTTCCTGCCTCAAGCCGCCCCACGGGCCAACCTCCCCAAGCCGGCTGATGCAAACAAGAAATCCAAAATTTGGCTCACTTCCCTATTTTTGTGGCCTGCAAGTGTACCGTTGCACTTGCTCTAACACCCCTTTTTTCCAAGTCGGACAATTCGGACAAGGTTAAATTCAGGTCAAAATTGGGTTTGGATAATAGAAATATAAAAAATAGTGTGTCTGGATCCAAGATTCAGACAAAAAATTCATGACTGTACACCATTTTTTCGGGTCGGACTAATTCGGGTTTTCGGGTCGGATAATTTTTTGCTAGCCCTACAATTTGAGGAGATATATGTAACATGTTTCAAGATGTTTACTTGTAGGTTTTTTCTATTTCTATCGTCTAAATTCGATGTTTATTTGAATTCAGACTTGTTTGATTTATCCAATCTGAAAAAAGGGATATAATATACTATATTTTATCTGAATTTTAAACTCATCCTGTTTGTCTAATTTAAATTTGATTTAAACTTAAATTTTCACCACCACTATCAATGGAGCTTTAGTAGCGACAAAAGTAAAAGTAGATTAGCCCATTGCAATTGTAGAAACTATAGGATTTTGTAATAGGAGCTTGAGTAGCAATTAAAGTAGATTGTGATGATATGATATTCATTGATTATAGTAATTGAAATGGTTACTAAATTTTTTTGATTACTGAATTTTTTTCAAGGTTTTGATTATTGATAAACCTTCGAAAATAAGGGGAGTACAACCAGAAAAAAGTACATGCATTGATTGGCCCAATTTATCCAAAGTCAGCAAACTTCCAAACTTGCATAATTTCATTGTACCCCTTGTGGTTTTGCCCAAAGTTAAAAATATCATACCGATCTTGGTACTGTTTTTTCACTGATATAAGAAATATCGAATTTATGTACCGTTGTATTTAGTTCATACTGTTTTGAATTTCAAAAAAATTAAAAAAATGAAAGTACAAAAATTTTGAAATTTTAGTATGTCGGACGGTATTTGATTGAAAATACCGGTAACACTAAGATTTGAAGGTACAGAGCGGTATTGACCGGTATAATACCAGACAATAGCTTGTACCGTTTTTTAACCGGTATGATACACTTCGGCCAATACTAGATAGTACGGTATGGTATTCATAACACTGATTTGGCCCTTGGAATTAGAGCAGAGGGTGGTGGTTGTCTATTGTCAAAGATATTAGATGGTTGGAAGAACAATTTGATATGTAGCAGGGACTCGTTCATTGTGGTCCTTTATTTAGATTTAGACGTGTTTTCCTTTATCGTTGGAGTTCTGTATTATGAACTAATTTTATCGTTCGACAAATTATTATCAAATTTTAATATAACTATCCACCTTAAGCTCACTTAGACAAAGATCGATAATATGCCCTAAAAACTAATCCAACTTTTAACTAAAAACTAACAAAATATATCCTTGGAAAACATAATTCTTAAAGAAAACAAACGTACTGGAACCAAGAGACACTTTGTACACGTATGAGAGAACTAAATGAACCAAATGGCTATACAAAAATTTAAGGGTTAGTTTACTCCACCCACATGAATTAATAAGTAAAAATACTATTACAACTTTAAGGTGTCAATGAATCTACATCATCATATAGATATATGAAAAACTAAATGAGTTGTTGTGGGGTTGAAATGTAATTAATTTATTTGACAATGAAAGGACTGCTAATTATATTGAATTTCAATATTGTGCATTAAAAATTCGATAATTAAAACATATATAATGTAAAACTTTTTCATATATTTTAAAAAGAGAACAAAGATTTATGCAACTCTTTCATAAATTTTTTGACTAAATATTGGAGACGGTTCATATGTTTAACTAATGGAACCAACTCCTCCCCCCTTCCTTTCAAGTCATCATAAGATGGTCTAAGCTTCCGATATTTACATTCACATCTGTAATCTAAAGACAGTAGGTGAAGTGAAAACCTTTTTGTGAAAAACAATAATGAAATAAGGTTAAATGCAAAAATTTATATTTAAAAAAAATTACATCATAATTATGTGCGACATCTCACGATAAATTTTGATAGACCATCTTATAAGATTAGTGATCTGGCAGGTGTTAAACGCATAGTAAAAAACTAATGAGTGTAAATTCAATTATAAGACTAAAAACCCAATTTAATTTTGACTTGATCTAAGATGGTCCACTTTCAACCAATATAAAACAGCTCAACTCTAACTGATTATTTGTCTCTTTATTATTAATCCGATCACAGATTCACTTGACCCAAATTTAAGCTAACTTAAATTAACTCGACTTGAAGTCGACACATATGCAATCCAAAGCTGGCAAGATGGTCGACACATATGCAATCCAAAGCTGGCAAGATGGTGGGAAATGGGTGTGGATGGAACCTCAATCAAATCAAAATGAGGGCGGCATCACAAAAAGATTCTTGTTCTTATTCGGGCGAGAAAGCATTGAGCTCATAAAAAAAGGAGGCCACATTACTAACCGAAAGACAAAACACAGAATTTTGAGAAAAATCACAAGCCAGTGGCAAATCCGAAATAAAACGGAAAACTAAGGTCAAATTGCATAACCCAGTCGTACTCTTCTTTAATCCTCGTGTATTTATTCCGCTTTATTTGGCCCCCCGCTGCTTTAATTTTTCTTTAGTTTGTTTTGCCCCTACTTTCCCTATCCTTTATGACCGTTGCTTTCCAATCACAACGTCTCTCTCTCTCTCACGCTCTCTCTGTCGCTCTCCACCCGCTCTGTTAGTGTTGAAGCTTGCGAAGTACAATTGAGTTCAAGTTCACCATTGCTGGCTGGTACGAACCCTAATCAGTTTTGTAGTTCAAGTTCATCTTTTGTTTCTACTGTTAGCAATGTTTTTGTTCTGTTTTCGAGAAATTGTTACTTCAATTTTGTACTGTTTAATGTCAATTATGATGATTTCTGACATGGTTTTGTGTTAATTTCTCTTTACATTTAGCATTAATGCGTTATCACATTGTGTGGGGTCTTCAATTTCGCCCTGTTTCTTCTCCTTTCACTATAATTTGCAGTGGGTTTTTTTTTTTTTTTGGTAGTTGCCTGATTGTGAAACCCTAATCTGGGTTCAAGTCTCTGTTCTTTTTTATCAAGTATTCCTCTTAATACAGTAGCTTATTTCCTTCTAGATATTTATTGCTCTTTTCTTCTTATGCTTCTTCTTCTTTTCTGGAAATTATAATCTAAAAATGTGTTAGGTTCTTGCCATTCGGCTTGAAATCATCAGCTTTGTTCTGAACTCTCAGTTATATCACATGTAATTCTATAATTTTGGTGAGACTTCTTCGTGTTTTTTGTTATAAATTTGGTTTTTGTAATATAATGCCCTTTCACCTGTTTGAGATTCTTATGATTAATGTTGGTTTAAACGTTATAGCAATGGTCTTTCAGAAATCTATTATTCTTTAAAAATTGAGGGGTCCAGAATTTTTCTCTTTTTTTTAAAAAATTTTTTTGGGTTTCTGATGGGGTTTCAGCCTTTTGATAAATTGAAGTAAAGCTCATGGGAATATCCAGCTCTTTGCCTAATTTGTATGTTCATAGATTTGGTTCACTGGAGGGACTTGGGAAGAAAGAAAAGCATCCAATTCATGAATTTTGTTTAGTTTATGTGTTGTTTCTTTCCCTAAGCTTTGATTCGAGGAATAACCTTTTTGAGATTATTCTATTTCTTGTTCCCATTGTGTTCATGCTCTAAAACTTTGATTGGGTTTATTCAACAGCCTAAAGAACCCGATGAATTTGGCCAAAGGCAGGGAAGAATTGCATTGTTATTCTAGTATCTGTTCGAATCTTGGGTTGAAACTTTCTTAGCTATTAGAGGAACAGAGAAGAGGTGAGGTGAAAAAAGAGGGATGGGATGTAATACATCGAAATTGGATGATGAAGAGGCTGTCCAGATTTGTAAGGACCGAAAGAAGTTCATCAAACAAGCTCTTGAGCATAGGACTAGGTTTGCCTCGGGTCACATTGCATATATTCAGTCCTTGAAAAAGGTCTCGGCGGCTCTTCGTGAGTACATTGAAGGGGATGAGCCTCGTGAGTTCTTATTGGATTCATTCATGACCCTACCCTTAACGCCGGTGAAGAAATTGAACCCGAAATTTATCACTGTTTCTCCAAAGTGCTTCTCCGCACCACCACCCGTTGAGGCCAGAGAACACTCTTCCGTGAAGATCAACTACTACAGACCAAGTGGGACAGCTTCAGTTTCTGTTGAGGAGAGGCCCCTGTCTCCAGAGACATTTCGTGTTCAATCTTATTCCCCTCCGCCAATGCACCAATATGGGTTTGACGGGTTCTTTACGATGCAGTCCCCACAGGGAAATTCTTCTTATTACTCTTCATCCCCATATAGTAGGCCCAATATGCCCATGCCCCCTCATTCACCTCAAAATTCTCAATGGGATTTCTTTTGGAATCCCTTCTCATCATTGGATAATTATTATGGTTACATGAGGAGTAGCCTTGAACAATCCATAGTTGATGATGATCCAGTGGGACTAAGGCAGGTTAGAGAAGAAGAAGGGATTCCTGACTTGGAAGAGGAAACTGAACATGAAGAAATTGATGTAGGCTCAAATCGAAGAGAGGAAAGAGCTGAAGCTGATTTGCATACTGCACGAGAGGAGGTGACTGTTGAAGATGTAGATGAGGACGAGGATGATGATGATGATGATGAGGGTGATGAAGAAACAGAATGTGAATGTGAAGATCACCATGAATCAAATGAGTTAAAGCCACAAGATAATGAGGGTATTGACCCACCAAATGCTAGGCAAGTGGAAGTCAATCGTCATGAAACAACGGTTACTAAGCGAGAAAAGAAGGAAGAAGAGACACCAGGTTTCACAGTTTATGTAAACCGAAGGCCTACAAGCATGGATGAGGTTATCAAAGATCTGGAGGCTCAGTTTGTGATTATTTGTAATGCTGCCAGCGAAGTCTCTGCAATGTTAGAAGCCAATCAAGCACAATGCTTGTCAACATCAAATGAAGTCTCAGGTATGTTAATTAACTGAAGTGATAAATTCATTCTATCCTCCTGTGTTATGTTGGAGCTTTTCACTTGAGGGGTTAATGTTGATATCTTCCTCTTCATAGAGTAATTTCAAATTAATGGATGGAGTTTTAACTCATGAGGTCTATGTTGTTTATCTAAGACTTTAATTGATGCAACTGTAAGTTTGACAAAGAATCATCAGTGAACACTTACTTTTCAGTGGTGGACCAAAGCTAAATGTCTCATTAAATTTTCCTCTGCCACATCTTTAGTTGTAAAGTAGGTAGACTCTGGAAGTCAATGCCTTTCAAAATTAGGATTCATGGGAAATATCATAATCTGGCAATCTTATGCGAGACTGCTTGTATATGACCCCCTCCTACTGTAGATGTGAATCTGGATAATATTTGGTTTGATTTGAAATTTTGTTATCTAGAAGTTTGATGAATTAATAATTACCGTCTTCATTGATCCTGATATGTATTGCTAAAAGTTTGAATTGGATGTCTCTTGTCTATCTAAAGCAATTCTCATCACCAATAGCTGAGTAACAAGAGTTGACCCTATGATATATTTTGAAATACAGAATCCAATTTTTTCTACCCCAATTTGCTAATGAGGCCTCCACTTTGAAATTTCTTGAACCAGCCCCCTATTCAATTGAACTGTGAAACATCTCATTCTCAACTGCAGTACTTTGACATTACCATGCTAAACTAATATATTGATCTGTTATCCACCCCCCCCCCTCCCTGGGGAAAAGAAAAACAAAAGCCATAAACCAATAACACATATCCTTGCTTGCAGCATCTAAAGTGTTGAATCCAGTAGCACTGTTCCGCTCGACCTCATCACGCTCCTCATCTTCGAGGTTTTTGGTTAGTTCATCAGGAGGCTCAAGGAATGGAGAAGAAAGCAGCAGTGACTTATCTGACAAATCATCCATGGTTTCTAGAAGCCATCATTCAACACTGGACAGGCTATATGCATGGGAAAAGAGATTGTATGAGGAAGTCAGGGTATGCTTTAAATTAAGCTAGCTGTATGCTTCCAGGCACTGTGGGGTTGGTGCAAATGCCACAAATATGATCCCCTTTTTTTGGGGGGGGGGGTATTACATTGAAAATTAACTGTGTTTGCATCCTTTTGAACAGTCTGGTGAACGAGTTCGGCTAGCATATGAGAAAAAATGTGCACAGCTCCGGAACCAAGATATGAAAGGGGAGGATCCTTCCACTGTAGAAAAAACTAGGACAGCTCTTAGAGATTTAGATACTCGGATGAAGGTTTCAATACACTCGATTGAAGCTATTGCAAAGAGGATCGAAACTCTGAGGGATCAAGAATTGCAGCCTCAGCTTTTGGAATTGGTACAGGGGTATGTCCTATGTTACCCTTCCATATTGAACATGAGAGCTGAAAATTTTTTGCAGTCTACCTTCCTTTATTTCTAGCAAATAATGAATGATCTGAAGCTGTTAAATATAGCATAATGCAGACACTTCATTTAGCATAGTGACTCTAGTATTAAAGGTCGACATGTTTTTAGCGTCTCCTTCCAGCTGTGAAATAATATGGAATTTCTATTTTCTATTATCTAAACTGGATTGTAGGGTCCAACAGCAGTCCTTTCTCCATAGCTTGAGGGTAAGAATGCATATATAACCTTCCTTTATTTCTAGCAAATAATGAATGATCTGAAGCTGTTAAATATAGCATAATGCAGACACTTCATTTAGCATAGGGACTCTAGTATTAAAGGTCGACGTGTTTTCTTAAAGCAGATATTAGCGTCTCCTTCCAGCTGTGAAATAATATGGAATTGCTATTTTCTATTATGTAAAGTGGATTGTATGGTCCAACAGCAGTCCTTTCTCCATAACTTGAGGGTAAGAATGCATATATAACAATACTTACCAGGAATGCTCATTAACCCCACAATTCATTTTTAGAACCAAGCGATCCAAAGTCTATGTATGGTAAATTTGCATGATAAGTAGTGATCCCCATTAGGCGTTCTGGGGAGTACTCACATCTGAACAGCTGCTGTCTTGGCAGAACTCTGGAACTTGGTTTTGTTAGGTTTGCAATATCTATATTTCTCATGTGACTCTACAGTGCATAGTACTATTTCTCGTGCAATTAAGATCTTGTAAATTTGGTTTGAAATGACCTTTTGGATAACATATTGCAGATTAGCAAGAATGTGGAAAGCAATGGCAGAGTGCCACCAAATGCAGAAACACACCTTAGACGAAGCCAAGCTTCTGTTAGCTGGTACTCCTTCGAAGTCCAAGCGACATTCTGGGATTCCATCAACAGAACCGCATCGACTTGCTCGCTCAGCTGCCAATCTAGAGTCTGAGCTAAGAAACTGGAGATCATGTTTTGAATCATGGATCGCCTCTCAGCGATCCTATGTACATGCAGTCTCCAGCTGGCTCCTACGATGCATGAGGTGCGAGCCCAACATGTCCAAATTACCATTTTCTCCCCGCCGCTCTGCTGGGGTCCATCCAATGTTCGGTATATGCATTCAATGGACTAGGCTTCTTGACGCGGTGAAGGAGACGCAAGTGTTAGATGGGCTGGACTTCTTCTCAGCTGGGATGGGCTCAATCTATGCCCAACAGCTGAAGGAGGACTCTCACCGAGCCCAGCACCAAATTGGTGAATCATGTAGATTAGAGGGCTCGGACGGGGGAGGCATGGAAGTGGTGGAAATGGGGCAAGTTGAAGAAGATGCTATGACACCCGAGAAAATGGCAGAAGTTGCTGTCAGGGTGTTATGTGCGGGAATGTCAGTTGCTATGAGCTCACTGACAGAGTTTGCAATTAGTTCAGCTGAGGGATATGCTGAACTGTTAAATCAATGGGAAAATGTCAAGTGCCCACCAAGTTCCACTGCTGAAGGAATGTGAGCTATTTGTGTTTTTCTTTAGATAGCTCCTTTTTCTTATTTTGTGGTTAGTAGATGCCGTTCTAATTGCAGAATCGAATGAATGACCGTAGATTAGTGATGTAAAGTTCTTTCTAGTGGAGTTTATGAAGAGGAATGAGATGTGATTTACCCTTATTCCTATATGATGCAAGAGATGAGAAGTCTGTTCCCAGTGTTGGGGAAAATTTTGGTATAACAAGTGTTGATTGCCATATGTATTATCCTTCGATATGAATCTTTGTTAAGCACTGCAGACATACACTTTCAGATGACTTTCCACCTGACAACATGAGGAGATGCTAGGGTTTAACTATCATTCTGGTTATGTCATTTGAGCTTATCCTAGATCATTGATCTGCCGGTTTCAACCCTCCAAGAATACCATTGCAGTAGTACTCAAAACCTACTAATTGCATCTACTAATGCCTTCAACTTTCAGAAAATCTCCCCTCCCCCCCCAAAAAAAAAAAAAAAAAACCTTGTGTGCTAGTTAACATTTGTAAGCATGAACCGGAAACCAGTGATCCTAAAATAAAAATTACATTAATAGAAGTACTTTCTCTATTTCACAATGAGTGTCTTCCTTTTACATTGGGGATCATCACAAAGACTCAAACTAATTGTTCTTTATTACCACTTAAAAACTGTATTTCAAATTTTTTTTTTTTAATGATGGTGCTTTCGAATGCAACCTCTTTGATCTTTGCTCATCAAGATAAACTAAAGACGGCTAACCCCACTTAGTCTGATGAAAAATGCCATGATAGAAACCCAAAACCTTTAACATTGTACATTCCTGATCAAATACATACTGTCAGCATTTGCTGTAAAAGTTAATAACATCAGTCTTCACTAAATTACAGGTGCTTATGCATGTGTTCTGGACTTTTTTTGGGGGGGGGGGGGGGGCTCCTCAATCCTTCTGAAACAAATGAATCAGGTTTCACTTCTACACAACTTATTAACTCTACCATGAAGCAGAAGCCCCAAGTTTTCCCTTCAGAAAAAGGTGAAGTGCTGGCAATGTGGAGCAACTGAGCTTCATAATCCTCCCAACTTAATATTTGTAATTAAGAACATTATTATCATTTTTATGAAAGCCGCTTTGGACTGCATTCGTCTGAATTTGTTCTCTTCCTCTGCCCTTGCTCCTCAGGTTAACTTTAGGCTCTAGACATAGCAATTTTCCCATCCATCATTATACATATGCAGGACAGGGCAGTATGAGGAGCTGAATCAATCATGACATGATATTTGGCGTGTACTGTAATATAAATGAATTAAGGAAATACATGAGCTGAATAATTGGAATTTGGAACAGAAAATGAAAGTATGAGTTTGTAGAAATATTTGTATATCACAAAGTGAAAGTTGATATGCCCATGTGATGGTGAAGAAGAGGGCAGAATGAGGCACACCCATATCCCACAAAGCTGTATCATATCCTTAGTACAGCATGACAATTGACTGCATATCGATCTATCTGTGCAAGGAAGCTTTCCTTCTTTCTCCTGGAAGGGCCAACAAAAAATGATCTGTACAAGTTAGAGTGTGTCTTCTTTGGGTAAGTTGGAAATGTCGTCGTCATCATAATTCTTTTGGTTGCAAGGTATGCATGCGAATGTGTGTAAGAAAATGTATCCCATATCGTTATCGTTAGTTTAATGGAAGGATATCAATTTTATGATGTTCTATTCCCCATATGCATCTCAAGAAGTCCTTTGACTTTTGGGTTTTGTGGTTTGAGTTGTGAGACCAATTTCTGGACTTTCCACTTTAGTGAGTTGTATTCTGTGTTTTGGGTGCGCAAATATAGTGGATTTAAAAAAAAGGATTTTGGATTTAAATAATTTCTATTTTGGCCAGTCCGTTGGTAATAATCCCTACTTCAAAAATACACGTCAGTAGTCTGTACTTTCACTTATTTAATTTCAGTATACCACCATTGGGTTTCGGTCACTTTAGCTTGGTGGTGGAGCGTGGTTAATATATATACTATAGACATGGGAGTTTATACTCCCATATACAGCTTGACAATTTTTGCCACGTTGGATTTACGCAAGTTTTTTTAAAAAAAAATTGCAATGGAGTTGAAGGCCCGCCATAACCCACAAACACACGACCATACTGGCTCTGTAACCACCATTCTTTCACTTTTCATTTCTCCTCCTCTATGACTGGAACACAAATCCTTCTCTTTGCAACTCAACTTCCCTGAAACGTGAACGCTGGATGGTATAAAGCAAGATTTTGAGGGATCAAAAGCTGTAGAAATTCATTCAATTAAGCCTTGTAATTATCAACAATGGCAGAAAGAACGGATGTCATGCCTTCAGATGTCATACCTGCAAATTGTGATTCTGAACTCGGAAATGAAGTCAACAAGAAGGCAACAAGGCAAAGAGGAGTGACAATAACATACAAGCAAAAAGCCAGGTAAGAGATTTAAGTAGCTGTTGGAATAATTGAAAAGAATTGAAGTTTAGGGTTCAAAGTTCGATTTCATGGTATAAATTCTGAACATACTACTTGCTTACTTTTCTAGCGGTTGTTTCAACGATTTATGTTCATAGTTAAGGAGCACCATATTGCATTACAAGATCTGCTTTGATTTTTGCATTTTCTGCTTTATTACTATGGTTTCTGAAGAATGCTTACTGACTGATACTGGTTTCTTCACTTAAGTTTGGTATACATGCTTTTCAATCTGTGTTGCATTTTTTCTATGATGTACAGACCGTTTATTATCTACTGATGTTCAACTTTTCACTCTACAGATCCTTTTATTAGTTACTGATACCTCTGTCAAACTTTCTTAATTGCATTAAGTCCATCAACGGTCTTAAAATTTTAAGCATTGCCAACTTGAACTTGTGAAGATGTTAGTTAAAGTCTTCAGTCTGTAAGTTAACTGCTGCTTGCTTGAACTTTTCAACTTTTAAGAAAGATATCAGAGTCTAAGCATGGCTTCATGACAAATGTTGCGTTTTATCACTTAAGAAGGCTCAATTCTGGGCTTTGACAACTTTTATGAACCTCTAATGCAGATACAGCAACTTGGGCATTAAGCTGCAGGTTGATTGACTGAAAGGTCATCACTTATTTGATGAATAAAATACAGCATTGCACTTAAGATGCAAAACTCTCACGATCAGTAGAGATGATTCCATATTGCTCATCTTATTTCCAGGTCTTCGACAACATGTACCTAAATAATGCTAGCCATGACACTCAGATGTCTCTCCAATCATACAACGAAGGATACTTTACTTTGGACTCATCTCCAGCGGCAATCAGAGGGTGCAGTGTCTATGACTATCCATCTGTTGTTAGCACCTCTTCAAATAGAAGCCAGTTTTCTCCTCAGGGTTCCCCACTCTTACATCTCAGACCCCCATCATTCTTTCGATAACTGTGGATCCCCAGTGAGCGGCTCTTCTGTGGTTGACGATAATGCTGAGCTGAGGAACAAGTTCAGGAATATGGAACTCCCCTTGCCACAGGACTCAAGGCACCATTATTGCTCGTTTAGCCACAGAGGATGCCATGAAGGCTCCTGTACTTTGAGGCCAAACCAACTGATGGATGTGGCCAACATGGAGTTAAAGTAGGTGCTATACTTTTGTGCAGAAGCAATCTCAGAGAATAATCTATCAACTGCAGAAATACTAATGGATGCATTGGGTAAGAGGTGTTTGTTTCTAGTTCACCAATTGAAAGGTTGGCTGCCTACATGTTGTAAAGGCTCACAGCAAGGCTGGAGTTTTTTGGATATACTATCTACAAAAAGCTTATATATCATAATTGTATGGTTGCTAATACATATTATTCAATTAATTGCTTGCATCATATTATTTATGGTTTCAAAAGAATAGCTGTTCATCTTGGACTTGACTAATTAGTTTCAAAATTTACTGTATTTTTAGCATACTAGCTCTAAGATTCATATATCACATAATAGGTGTTAAAATATAGTCAGCCAAAATAGATTTAATTGACATTCTTATTATATTAAATGAACAAAAAATCCGATTTCAGTGAACATTATCTGAGTTGCCAATGAACAAACTAGCTGATCTTCATGAACAACATCCAAATATACACTGTAAAATTATTCTATCCTAGTAAACTTTATCAAGACAACCAATGAACAAATTAGCCATACTTCATGAACAATTAAAAGGGTCTAATATTTGTTCTTGCAAACTTAAGTTATCATTTATCCTCTCTAGTGTTGTTCATTAAGAGTCTCATATTTATTTTACATATATGCAAGCTTAACCTGTTCATTATCCCCGCTAGCGTTGTTTATTGTCACACTAAATCGTGTTCACTATATTTTTGTCCACTACTTCTACTCAACTAATCCACAAGGATTGTGTAATTAAAAAATTCTCATGAATAGAATTTTTTTTTTTTAAAAAAAAAAGCTTGTTCAATATATAAACTTATTTGCAAAGCCAACCTTGTCATTAAAAATTAAAAAAAAAAGCTTGTCTGAAATATGTTCACAAATCAAGTATATAATGTTCATTCTTAAATTTACTCTTGTTCACTAGGTATTGTAAAATTTTCACCGTAGGTTATGAACAAATATCCTACCACTAGAGTACTTTTTTAAAACATCTAATGAACAAGTTGACAAGCCTCGGTGAACAATTAAGATTCACATGCCAAGATTGAACATGATTGAAACAATAAACGAACAAATTGGGCACCCTTAGTGAACTATGTCACAATATGTATACAAATATCATACTATGATGAACTTTATTAAGATGTACGTAACAAGCCATTTGGCTTACATATATACAATGTTTGTTCAATATCTACTCTAGTGTAGTTCATTTTGGCACTACAAATTGTTCACTATAGTAGTTGTTTTCGTCTACAACTTCTACTCAACTAATCCACGTAAAAAATATGTTGACAACCTTTATTTGAACTATTAAAGAAATACAAAAAATCTTACCCAATAAATAGGTAAACATTATTCATGAATCATGAATCCTACTCCTAGTGAACAACACCAAGACATACAATGAACAAGTCGATGAGACTTAATGAACAATTATAACCCAAAAAAAGGGGGGTTATTGCATGCAACTGATGCAAGTGTGGTGGTTACATCTTACTGATTTTTTTTTAAAAATTCATAAGTATGAAATGTAATTTGGAAAAAAAAAAAACCTTGCTGATGTGGCAGTTACACTTGTCGCTAACATGGCCTGGGAGTATAAATTCTCGGGCGTATATAATAATTTGCAGTGGTGGAGTGTTGTGGCGGTTGTGCAATCGTACGTGTCTATACAATTAGTAAATTAATGTTTTTTTTTCTTTTACATGCCAGCAATTTTGTGGGCTAAAAATTTTTAAAGCATTTCTCTCCTTCTCTTTCTTCCCTTACATGAAAATTTTCTCATTTTTTTTATAGTGAAAAAGTATATGAAATGTAGTAAACTTATATAAAGTATTTTTAAAAATTTATATATAGTATGAAAAAAAATCATGCAATTAGAAAAAATTATAAATTAATTTTAAAAAATTATGTACTTATTTAAATTGCAAAAAATACCATAAATAATTGAAAAATTAGGAAAATATATAGTAAATTAATGATTTTTTATATGTCAACAATTTTGTAAGCTAAAAATTTTAAAAATATTTCTCTACGTCTCTTCCCTCCCTTAAATGAAAAAATTTTCAACTTTTTTAATAATAAAATAAGTACATATATATTATGCGCGCGTGCACACCCACAAATATATATGCGCACACACACATAAGGGAAGACTTTGGATCTACACAACCAATTTTTAATCCAACCAATAGCATTGTGATACACCATTCGCAATTGCTCAAGTCCCATCATCTTTCCCCACCCCTGTCCAGATCTGAGCAAGCCCTACCCAGAGCACCATGTTCATCGGCCACAAGTGCTCTACGCATGATGGTGGCCACAACCCGAGCACCAACCTCCAACCAAGGCAATCGTTGATCGTTGGAAAACTACAATTGATGGTTGCTTGCTACCAACAACAGCCACCGATCGCCATAGCCGACCACGAAATCAACAGATTTTGAGTTCGCCGGAGATTAAGCAAACACTGACCACCTCGATTTTGCCCGATTCCTTTGTGCTCGATCTGGCATCTTCACCTTCCATCGGTGAATTTATTCTAGTCATGGATGGACCACACTCCGGTGGGAACGATGGATCAAAAAGTGGCAAAGCAGTTGGGGGGGAAAAAAGAAACCCTATGAAGAAAGCAAGTAAAATTGAGGAGTCGTCAACCTGGGGGGAAATTTAATTTTTTTCCAACACCAAATAAGTTTTTTGGCGATGAACTACCGTAGGTATGCACAGAAACTCTAACGATGGCAATGGTTCATAAGTTAGACAGATGTTATCTCTAGGCCTTAGTGATGGAGGCGGGAAGTTGGGGGTTGGGGAGGGTGTGGTAAGAGTGTGTGATATAAGTTGGCTTAATTTGGTTCTGTTTTTCACTTTTCATATAAATTTTAAAATATAAGTTTCTCATATTTTAATTTAATATTGATATATATATTTTTCCAATTTTCCAGTAATTATTTACTGTATGTTTACAATTTGAATAAATATATAATTTTTTTCTAATTGCATGGTTTTTCTGATTTTTTATGTATAATTTTTCAAATTATTTTTCTAATTTTATAGTTTGTTTGATTTCATATACTTTTCATATGCATATATATATATATATATATATATATATATATATATATATATATATATATATATATATATATATATATATATATATATATATATATATACATATATATATATATATATATATATATATATATATATATATATATATATATATATATATATAGACACACACACACACACATATATATATATATATACACACAAACATACGTACATACACGCACATACACATACTTATTTTGTTGTTGTAAAAAATTAGGAAATTTTCATTTAAGGGAGAAAAGAGAGGGAGAGAAATGCTTCAAAAAAAATTTTAGCTAACAAAATTGCTGACATGTAAAAGAAAAAAGTATTAATTTACTAATTGTGCAGTCGTATAGGATTGTACAGCTATCACATCACTCTATCACTGAGTTAAAGTGACAGGAACTCGTTAGTGGTATATTGAAATTAAATAGAGTGAAAGTGTAGACTACTGACATGTATTTTTGAAGTAGAGATTACTACCAACACATTGGCCAAAGTAGAGATTAACTAATCCAAAATCCCTTTAAAAAATTGACTTAGTAAATTGTTGTCTCTATGGGGAGTATTAGGCAATAAACACTTTTGAATCTAAATTCCATGAAAAATGACTCTCTACATTCATGAATTAAGCTGCCTGCATACATAAATACCAAAACCCCCTCTTCCCCACCAAACAAAAAAATATAATGATAAGTAATTGAAAATAAAATTGCATAAAGTCCGTGAGACACACATTCAGTAAAGAACAAGCAAACTCAAACTTACACCTCACGGTATTTGATGTTTCATTCAGGCAATAATTAATTGGAGCCCCCCTCAAAAAAAAGATAAATCTTACCTCAATTAGAAAACCCTAGTTGCTTAGGTGCGGCAATAATAAATCTTGCCTCAGTATGCAAATCCTGGTTCCACTTTTCCTGATGCTGATGGAACAGACGCCATAATGAGCCATCACCTATGACTGTGAGTTCTGTATTAAGTCTCCTCGTACTCTTGTCAAGATTGATGTAACTTGAAATCCTGCTCTTCAAAACTGATGTGTCCTGGGAACAAGGATAAGTTTAAAAAATTAAGCACAACCATTTGCAGAAGCCGTGCACTACGTTAGGGGTATGCCAAAAAAAATCAAAATCGAAAACTAAAAAAATTGAACCAAAAAATCAGTTAACTGTATAAATTTTTCAAAAAAATGAATTCGGTTAATTGAACCGAAAAAAGATTTCGGTTACAGGTCGGACGGTTTGAAAATTCAGTTAACCGGTAATCGAATCAAAATATTTTTTTTCCAAAAAATTTATACATAAAAAATAAAAAAATTAGATAAGAAAGTGCACTTGTTATTATTTATAAATGTAACCAAAATTTAATTTTTATAAAAAAATTAAACATAAAAATAAAAATTTTATTCAAGAAAATATACTTTTTATTTATTTGTGAATGATTAACTAGTAACTGAGCTGAAAAATCGGTTAACCGAACCGAAAAACCAATTATCCAATTTTTTCAGTTCAATTATGGTTTGGATTTTGAAAGAACCGAAATTTTTAGTCAACTGAAAAACGGTTAACCGAAATTTTCGGTTCGGTTACGGTTCAGAATTTTCTTGAATTAAAAAACCAACTAACCGAAACTCCATTTTGCTCACCCCTAACTACCGTGATTTAGCCACTACTTGAGCTAGGGGTGTAACCGAACTGAGCCAAGTCCGAGTTTGGGTTGAGTTTTGACTGAGCCCAACCTGAACTTTCACAGTGGATTTTTTAAATTTTATAATTCAAAATTTAATTTTGTAATTCAAATTTTCACAAAACTTAACTTGAAAATTATTGAAAGATTATTTACTTTAAAATGCTACAACCCAATTCAAAGAATTAAATATATCACGAATAAGTTTTAATATTGGACTATGGACATCCAAACTAACACAAAGTGTATGCATATCAATGGCACATAGATTATTCCCCATCCAAAATATCTAAACGAGCTCAATCGAACAGAGCCTGAGCCCGAGCCGAACTTTGGTCAAACCGAAATCGAGTCGAGCTCAAATCAAGCTTTGATCAAGTTGAGTCCAAGGACTTGGCGAGCCCGGCTTGATTCTTTAACAGCCCAATTCAGAACTTTATCTTTTTTCTTGTTTATCATACTGAATCATTTTGAAAATGAAACTCAAAAAAATAATTAAGAAGAGATTTATGAAAATTATTCCTTGCAAAATTGCAATCATAGATATGAAAAAATATAGTTCAAGATTAACAAAATTGATATATCCAATAACGCATTACTCTCCAAATACTCTTTTTTAAACTTTCCAATATTTTGATATGACTTTAAAGATAGTATATAATTTAGGGTCTAAAAGAACATGCCTCTCTATTAAGAGGTAAGGCTGCTTTTAACTTATTTCCTCCCTTTCCGTGGAAAAAATGGGGCATTTGAAGCATTGATTTTTTTGTTTAAAAAAAAATGGGCATGAAAAGGCATATGTAGTGATATCAGTTAGATAATAACTGTTAAATTTTTTATATTAATTGGACTTTCAACAATAAGTCATGCATATAAGCTCAAATGAGGTTCCATCCCAAAACCAATTGATAATAGGTGGAGTAACTTACAAGTTTATATACATGCTCAAACTCTTTAATTTCATCAATGTGGGACAACACCCACTATCATATTGTTTAAATTTTAGCAATGTAGGATAATATCCACTTTCATACTCCAACAATAACTAAGAAAGGATGAAAATACTGTTCTCTTTTTTTTAAAAAAAAGTACACTACTAAGATTCTAGTACAAGCCTCCCCACCCCAACCTCTTATTGGGGTTAACATTCATTAGTGTACAAGTTCAATGAATTCTTACTGTACACCAATCAACATTCAAGCTGTAGAAGCCAGACAACGGAGCTGTAAATGTTCTAGCTTCACAGCACATCCTCACATTACCTTTTCCTGTGCTTTATATGTACACAAACATAAGTGGCGAAACCAGAAAATTCGGAGAGAGGTGTCAGAATTAATAGTATACAATATAAAATTTAACAATAGTCATAAACTGAATTAAACAACGATTATATTACATCTAATCTAATTGTCCCCGACGAGACCTCATATTTTAAAAGCAATGTAAAATATCATCAGTAGATACACTTTCAAATAAATCATTCTCAAAGTAAGTAATAACAGTATCATTCAAAAATTCATATGAGATTCGGTTGCACAAGTTGGTCTTGATATACTTCATTGAAGAGAACACTCTTTCAACTGTTGATGTAGAAACTGATAAAATCAATGCCAACTTCAACAATAAGTACATGTGCGGAAAGCTCAAATGCTTCTTCTTTTTAATCATCCTTGTAGAGAGCTCATTAAGTCCATTCAAGTTAGAGTCATCATCACGCATGTTATCAATGTAAGTGTCCAACTCAAAACCAAAGGCCTTAATGCCTAATTCATCAAAATCATCTGGATACAGTCGAGTCATCCTAAGTATCTTATCCTTGTCAAAGCTGGCAAATGAGTCAATAGGGCTCAAACAAGACAATCCAAGTAGCCAATCAGTGCTTGCCTCAGTAAAGCGACTATTAAGTTCTTGCATTTGCATATCTAGAATCGAGTAGAACACATCAACACGATAGTAATGCTCATTTGTCACAGAAGAAAGTCTACGTTTAGACTTTCCTCGAGCATGAAGTGGAGCGAAATCCTCCATATTAGGAATCTCAATGTCATGTTTCAAACAAAATGACTTAACATCATCAATCAAAGCATCCCATCAATGATCCCTTGTGCGTTGTAATTGCTTCTTAGCTGTACCAAGCAGTGATAAAGCATTTACAATATCTTGATCCCTTCTTTGCAATGCTTGACTCAATGCATTTGTAATGCCTAACACCAATTTCATAAGATGTAATAAAAAAGTAAAGTCAGATGTCTGAATACCATCCAAAAGAGCTTGACCTCTAGCATTATCATTGGAATCTCTATCCGTTGCAAGAGCATCAAGGACATCAACAATCGGAGCAAACATGACAATAAGATTCACGAATGTTTTAAACTGAGATCCCCAACGAGTGTTACTAGGTCTTTGAAGTCCTAGCTCTTGATTCAAACCCTTACCAGTTACAAGCTCACACATTCGCAATGCTTCTTCAATTATCTCCGATTGTCTTGTTCGATATTCATCTCTACATTTATAAGAACCTCCAATCACATTCAAAATTAGATTGACCAACTCAAGAAACCCTTTAATATGAGGATGCCCATTTGCAACCGCAACAAAAGTCAATTAAAGTTGATGAGCGAAGCAATGAATATAATGTGCCAATGGATTTTCTTGCAAAGTCAAAGTTCTAAGCCCATTGATGTGCCCCCTCATATTACTAGCCCCATCATACCCTTGTCTTCGTATTCGGGATAGGCTCAAGGATAACTTAGCAAGCACAGAATAAATTTCTTCTTTCAATGACAATGCGATAGTGCTAATGACATGAACAAGGCTAACCAAGTGCTCCATAACAAACCCCATTTTGTCAACATATCTCAAAACAATAGCCATTTGTTGTTTACAAGAGACATCACAGGATTCATCAGCTAACACAGTAAAATATCCATCCCCAATTTCTTCAAGAATAGCATTAACAGTTTCTCTTGAACATGCATTTGCAATATCTTTTTGGATGTCAGGGGAATACATTATGCAATTACCAGGAGCATTTTTCAAAATAACATTTTCATTCTTTTCCCCATGAAACCTTAAAATGGATTGGAAAACCCCTTTCCTTTTTGAATGTTAACTTTCATCATAACCTCAGAAAGGCAAACCCTCAAACAAAAGCAATCTTGATACATCAATCGAAGCAGTCTATGAGTCCTATACTCAACTTTAGCATGTTCTGATTGTTTATCCAATGCAGTTTGTATGGATTGCCTTTGCATCATAAGATCCTCACATCATTTAACACATTGGTAATGCACACTATTTACCCCACCAATATGGTTTTTGAGTCTACCCATCTTATTCCAACCCTTAAATCCTTTTGTTGTGAACGCATCTCCACCAAAATGGCTTATTTCATCAGTTTTGAACAAATAGCAACACAAGCAAAATGCAGCATCTTCCTTTATGTTATCTTCCAACCAATTGCCATATTCATCAAACCTAGCATTATTGAATCAACGCATATTTCCATACATGAATGTTTGAGGGAAAGTATGATTTGAGGTTGAAATGGGCCTTTTTGAAGATAAACTCTTCTTACCTCATCGTGTTCATCTGGATGATATTGTGACATTGGTTTTCTTTCTCCTGGATTAGATGGAAGAGCATTTACATCAACCCGACTTCTTTGAGTAGATAAGGGAATGGAATTGGTATCTACACCACAAGATGGTGGCTGTGATTGATTAACATCGTTTCCATCTTCTTCGTTCAATGACGAATTTTCAGATTTCGAGCTTGAAGGTAACGACGAGGATTGCTTAGCTATCTTTTTAAAGTATCTATGCATATTGACCTAGAATTGAAATTAAACATATAAATTAAACAAATTTTGAATTGAAATTGACAAATAAACTCACAAATTAAACATGCATGCACGTTTGCGCATACTAACACCACGATGGCTATGCCACTGATAACACTGACACCATGGTGGCTACGCCACTGACAAACATGCATGCACGTTTGCACGCACACACCCTCAAACTACAATTTAGAGACCCCCCTTTGTCAGCTATTAGCCCAAATCCTATTCAAACTCTAAATTCTAACCCTAGAAATCAAGGGAAGAGATATGACATACATCACAAGTGCAGACAACCTACCATATGTGCAAAACCCTATGGGTGGAAACAGGGAGTGAAAGATTCAAGGCTATGATGAACATCTAATCAGATTTGGTAAGATTTGGCTCAATCTAAATGTGGAGTTGCCGAAGTCCAAAGTGGCGACAATGACATCTGAGTTCACTTGCTGGCAGCATTGCTCGAATACGACTCCCAGGGGCCTCAGTTTCCCTTGTTTGGGTTTCTGGGGAGTTAACAACAGGCATTTATGCCTGGTGATGATGGATGTTACCCCTCCCCCGCAATTGGCCACTTACAACCACCATGTGGGACCCTGGATAGGGCTCACATGGGAGGGGCCATGTTTACCCTCATTAAAAAAAAAAAAAAAACTACATATGGAGCTTCTTAGAGCGTTAAGAACATTTCTCCAAACAATTTTAAGTGTAACAGCTTCAATTTTACTTCTTCCAAATTTTGAATTTTACGTTGCAATCACAAAATACCCACACAAAAGAATATTATATTGGTGAAGAAACAATATGGCTTTTTAAAATGATCCTAGAGTATACTAAAGCATTTTTTAGGGTTATTAGTAGGAACATATGGTCACCTTCTGATAAAATATGCAAATGTTTTTCAAATAGTATCAAAAACCATTGTTAATAGCCTTCATTTTCAGTTGTTTTGCGAATCTCTCACCACACAATTTTACAAACCTTCAAAATCTCCAAGTATCCTCCCAATTACTTTCAATATGCACAACTCTTCCTCAACATCATTTTTTTTTAACATTATGAAGTGTGATCATTACAAACCAAAATACAAGAATTAAAGTAGTACATAATGCTTATCAACTCCCAATAGTAGTCCAAGAATAACATAAAACATCTTGGTAAGTTAAAAGAAGTACATAGCCATAGCTTAATGATTCCTTGGTGTTTTTTGCCTAAATTGCCAAAATCATATGCAATTGCCTTTACTCGAAGGTCTCGAGGGCACTAGTCACTCCAACGCAACATCGATGACATTCCAAAAAAACCTTGTTATAGAACTTGACTTATCATGGTGGCTTCATTGTCTCATTCCCATAGATTTTAAGCCTCATTACAAACCCAACACACACTAGTATTGTGATGGTGTATAACATATATCGCATTTTGGAATCTTAAGATAAAAACAAGTTAACATAGGGTAACTGATCGATCATTTTTCACAACATACTGAAAAATGTGTATAATAGATTGACTTCCTTTAGGAATCGTGAAAGATGGATGAGAACTATTCTAAAACTAACAACTCAATTTATTTCAAAATTAATTATGAACAAGAAAAATAGCTTAGAAGGGGTGTGTATAAACTAAAAATAAGACGTAAGATAATGCACATATATAATTAATTCCATCAATGTACACTATATGTTGAGTGTATTTTTAGAAAAATGGATTACAAAAACATATAGAAAATTGATAGTCAAATAATTGCTAATAACATATTCATTGGCCCTTACGCGAATTACAGATATATAAAAAACTAACCAATAGACTTTTTCAAGATTCCCTTTAGCATTAAAACAAAAAATCCTTTCATAATAATATTAGAAATAATTGTCTAATTGTACAATAATTGGAGTGCCTACCTCAATTGAGGTGGATGGATGCATATTTATATGAATACATTAGGGTTTACATGAGTACAAGTATTGAGTCCAAGGCCCGATAAAAACAAGGTGGTACATATACACTATTACAACCTCTTAATCTGTACGGGGGTGGAACAACGGAGAAATTGGCCTTAAACTAAAGAAACTTCTACGACGTTAAGCCTTTGGTGAAGAATATTAGCAACTTGCTATTGAGTAGTAATAAATTTCACCTGAAGATGACGTTTGCTGACCATTTCATGAATAGAGTGATAATCAACCGTAATATGCTTGCAGCAACTGTGAAGCACTGGATTGGCAGCAAGATATTGCGGAAGACACAAATAGGAACTTGTACCAAAATACCCAAATCTAATAGTAGCTGACGTAACTAATGGATTTCATAAGCAGTGTAAATAGCAGCATGATACTCTGCTTTAGGGGAGGATTGAGAAACAGTGAGTTGCTTCTTGGAGCGTCAGTAGATGAGATTAGCACAAAAAAAAACTAGCACCAAAAAAGACAGCAAACCTAGTAATGGAACGACTACGATTAGGACACCTAGCCCAATCGGAATCACAAAAAGCAACTATCAAGTCCAACCTAGAATTAGCCTTAAAAAAGAGGCTATGATATGCTATGCCTTGCAATTTCCTAAAAATACGCTTGACAGCAAGTGAGAGGTACAGGGAACATGCATAAATTGGAAGACTACATGTACAGCATAAGCAATATCAACCATAGTATGGTAAGATACTATAGTGCACCAACCATGCAACGATAATCAGATGAATCAGAGAGTAACTTACCATTAGTCAGACTTCGCATAGTCCTTAAAGCACACTGTGTGCACACAGATTTGAGCGTGTGAAATGAAATTCTGAGTACATCAATAACATATTTGTGGTGAGAGAGGAAAAGACCAGAGGAAGTGTGCACATTCTGAATCCCAAGGAAATAATGAAGGTTGCCTAGATCCTTCATGGTGAAGTGAATAGAAAGAGTCGCAATAAAGGAGTGAACAAGAACAAGATTATTACCAATCAACAGAATGTCATCAAAATACAAAAGAAGAATGAGAATGTGAGATTGCGGACGAAAAACAAACATGGAAGGGTCAACTTTGCCGTAATGAAAACCACGGACACCATAAAGGAGCTAAAGCGATGAAATCAAGCACGAGGTGCTTGTTTCAGGCCATAAAGTGATTTCTTAAGACGACAAAAATGGTTAGGGGATTGCAGATGAACAAAGTTAGAAGATTGCTTCATGAACGCATCCTCATCAAGGTAGCCATGAAGGAAGACGTTTTTCACATTAAGTTAGCGAATAATCTAGTTGCAAGGTACAATAATGGAAAGAATTAAGCGAATAGTAGAGGCTTTAACTACTGGACTAAATGTCTTGTGATAATCAATACCTACTTGTTGGTGATTGCTAAAAGCTACAAGGTGTTCCTTATAGCGATCAACTGAACCATCTGAGGCATACTTTGTTCTATAAAGTCACTTACAACCCACAACATCCATAGATGGAGTATGAGGCACAACCTCCCAAGTATCATTTTCTAAAAATGCATTAAATTCCTTAGCCATGGCTTAATGCTAAGTTGAAAATTTAATAGCTTTAGAAAAACAAGTATGGTCAGCATCCATATGATCAACAGCGAGTGACAAAATGGTTTTTGGTTTCCAAATACCGAACTTAGAATAGGTTTCCATGTGATGCTGAGAACAGGAAATATGTCCATTGTGAGCCAAAGTGGAGATCTTCAGAGGAGACGTGGGCGCATGAGTTAGGGTGGAGACAATCGTGGTTGGGGAAGAGGGTCGCAGCGATGAGGTTGGGTTGGACTGATTAGTGGAGCGAGGGCTGGGCTGGGCTGGGCTTGGTTGTATGGTCACTAGAGTCATGGCATCCACTGGGTAGAGGAGAAGCGTCGGCTTAGCTACGGACACAGAAGGATTAGATATGGACTGGGCCGAGGAAGAGGACCACAGGATGTGGGTGAGGAGTGAGCTGGAATAGCAAAGGATGCAGGAAAGGTGCAGAAACTGGGCTGGGCAAAGCAGGTGTGGGTGATAGAGGCGTGCAAAAAAACCCGAAACTGGAAACCGGACTGAAAAATCAAAAAAACCGAACCGCAAATCCAGCTAACCGAACAAATTTTTCAAAAAAATCGGTTCAGTTAACCGAATTGAAGAAAACTTTCAGTTTTCAGCTCGGTTACAGTTTGGATAATTTGAAAATTCGGTTAACCGCCGATTAACCGAACAGAAAATAATTTTGTTTTTTAAAAAATTATACATAAAACATAAAAAAATTTAGGTAAGAAAGTGCACTTTTTATTATTTATAAATGGTAATCAAAGTTTAATTTTTATAAAAAAAATTTAAACATAAAAAAATGAAAAATTTATGTAAGAAAGTATAAGTTTTTAATTATTTTGAACGGTTAACTAGTAACCGAACCGAAAAGTCGGTTAACCGAACTGAAAAACCGATTATCCGACTTTTTCGGTTTGGTTATGGTTCAGGTTTTGGACGAACCAAAATTTTTGGTTAACCGAAAAACGGTTAATCGAAATTTTCGATTCGGTTACGGTTCGGTATTTTTTCGAACCGAAACTGGTTAATCCCTAGTGGGTAATCAAGACGGAAAATATTTCATCATATACGATTTGGACTTGGAGGCGAGAATGGTTGTATATGGAAAAATGTGTTCATGAAACATAACACGTCGACTTATATATGTGCCACCCATGAGAGGATCAAGACATTATAAGCCTTGTAATATGGGGAATAATCAAGGAAAACACACCTAACAGAGCAAGGTTGAAGCTTGTTTTTCATATAGGGGGTCAAGTTAGGAAAACATTGTGACCCAAAAAATCAAAGAAAACTGTAATCAGGTGGTTTTGAAATGAGTTTTTAAAATGGAGGTAGACCTTGTAAACATATGAGTAGGGAGGCGATTTATGGCATAAACCGTTGTAAGTACAACATCAGACCAAAAAATGTCAGCAATTTGAGCATTGATAAGAAATGTCCTAGCCATGTCAACGATGTGTCTGTGCTTTCTTTCAACAACACCATTCTGTTGTTGTGTACGAGGAGAGGATTTGCGAAAATATATGCCATGTTGTAATAGAAAATTACCAAAAGGTAATATTATCATACTCTCGCTCCCCATCACTTTGAAAGTAAATAATTTTGTTATTGAAAGTATTTTCCACCAATTTTTGAAAATAGGTGAACGTGACTAAAGGATCATATGTCTTTTCCAAAGGATATAGCCAGGAATAGCGAGAAAGATCATCAACAAATAGAATATAGTATTTATATCCATTAGCAGAATAAGAAGCAAATTGCCATAAATTACTATGAATCAAAAATAATGGTCTATTAGAACAATGTTCAACCTTAGAGAAAGGTAGTGTAGTATATTTCCCCAAACAGCATGAAACATAGTCTTCAAGAAAACTTTGTGCTCCTAACAATGGACTTATTATAATGAAGTAAATATGAAGTCCTGAACTAGGGTGACCTAACCTACGATGTCATGTTCAGCAAGATGATGACACGACAACAGAGCTTAGTGAGAGGATGAAGGGAAGACAAGAGGGTAGAAATCGCCATTATTTTGGAGATGAAGTAAAATAGTCCCCGTTGTTTTGTCCTCAATCGAAACAGAAATAACATCAACAATTACTTAGCAATTATTATCTTTACATAATCATTTTATTGAAATCAAATTATGAGTCAATTGAGAAACATGACACAAAGAATTTAATTTCAATGATTTATGAGACATAGGTAAAGTACAATTGCCAAGACTTGTAATTAGAAGCTTAGCTCCATTACCTAGAACTATACCAGTAGTGCCATTGTAAGGAACTTTATAATCAAAATTACCATCACGAGAAGTCATATGCGCGGACGCACCAGAGTCAAGGTACCAAAAAGTCTCCTAGCCATCACCAAAAAACATTGCAGTGAGAGAGGGGACAAGTGATTCTAGAGTATGACCTGCACTAGAGGGAAACCGTGGACACTAAAGAGTAGAATGCCCAGTCACAAAGTAGATTTGACAAGTGATAGCAGCAGGATTAGGACCCCTTAAGGCTAACTGTGATGAGGAACCTGCAAGAAATCAATTGGTGCATAATTTTGACCGAATATCAAAACATAAAGAGACTGATTTGCAAACACCAGTGCCTATAGGCGTACTCCTATTAAAACCTGAGCTATTGGTCTGATTGTTGCTCGAGGTGTTACGGTTATTGCGCTAACCTTCTTCACGGTTGCTCTGAGTACGATTGATGCACCATTGCCCACCCCCTCAGTAATTACGACCATTGTTGTTGTGAGAAGATGCATGCTGAAACATGGAGGAACTGCCATAGGACTGAGTGAGCAGGGTCGGATGATTAACAACCTGCTCACCGTCAAGATGACGCAGACGTTCATGCAGCAGCAAGCGCGGGCGAAGATCGCTAAAGGTGAGCTAGATGGGATGTGAGTGAGATTTGTGACTAGACTTTGTGGTATCGGTGAGTTTACTGTACCAGTCCAACAATGTATAATGCACTAAATCACTTTGTGATACCGGTGAGTTTGCGGTAGCCAAATTATCAGCAATTTTTGATTTCTCACACATAGGAGTCCATCTTTTAATTCTCAGCCTTCTTGATGTTAGTCAACATTCGTTTGAGTTCTACCGCTCGTGCCATGCTAGAGTGCATGAAAGAATGCATAAGTTTTTTCCAAACATGAAAAGATGTGAGTTGATCACGAATGTCGATTAATACCTCAGCAGAGAGGGTGACAAATATCCAGGAGCATGCCCTTTGATCAAGAAGAAGCCAGGCATAATATTATGGGTTGGGTTGCTGCACACTATTCGTGCCCAGTATAGTTGAAGAAGGAGAAGCAAATGAGCCATCGACAAACCTAAGTAGCCCGCGAGAGACAAGGACAATGGTATATTGGGTTTGCTATGTCAAATAATCTTTAGGCGTAGCTAGACGAACAGTGACCAAGTTTGTGATGTTGGTTGTAGCTAGCGAGAGCCCAAGTTGAGAGGAACTGACGGATGACTGGAAGAAATTGGTGAAAGACATGGGTTGCATGATAGTAGGGTTTCGAGAACAAGAACCAGGCTCATGTTGAGAGTTAGGGAACTAAGTGTGTGGTTGATGCAGAATGAAATGTTGTAAGGTGGGTAGTTGATTCAAAGGAAGCGAAGGTTAGGACTTATAGAATTGTGGGAAATTGTTGAAGTAGAAGGGGTAGTGGGGTGGATCGACTTAGCGGCATGCATCTCGGGAATGGTTGGAGACGGTGGTGGCAGCAGATTTTGAGAAGCCACAGTGTGGAGATGGGAGAATGAAGTTGAGCAACGACACTTTGAGATATAGGAGTGCTTGGTTCAGCCATGGTGTAGAAGAGGCGTTAGAGGGACCCATGGATGATGAGAGACTGAAGTAAAAAAGGTGGGGAATGTTGGCCATAGGAGGCGACAGTCACAGAAAGAGAGGTGCCAGGCTGGGCACATGAAGAACTTGGGTTTAGTTAACTATGGCTTTGATACCATGTACGACAATTGGAGTGCCTACCTCAATTGAGGTGGATGGATGCATATTTATATAAATACACTAGAGTTTACATGAGTAAAAGTATTGGATATAAGGCCCGATAACACAAGGTGATACATATACAGTATTAATATCCAAAATTTACCGTAACATTAGCGTTTGCAAAATTTTGCAAAAGAAAATAATGAAAAAATTATTATCCAAAGCAAGTAAAGTGTAAAAAAAGAAAGAGGGCAAAAAAAAAAAAGACTATAGAAGTTAAAAGGCAAACCCGTGTAAAAATAGCTCCCAATGGAGGCTTAACTCTAGCAGTCATTATACAGGCCATCTATGTGTACAATAACACTATACACCCATGCAACCTAGGCCCAAATATGTGCGGTAAATAAGGTGCGGCACAATGAAATACTCATATAGTGCGAAACTATTAAACTTTTCTCTGCAGATTTGTACAAAAAAGGTAACGTAGAGTATTGGTTAGGAGTTGGCATTAGTTCTCAAGGTCCTAAGTTTAAGACTTGTTAAAAATAAGTTATTGATTTTTTATTTTTTATTTTTACTTTCTTATCCCTTTTCCTAAAATTTGCTTAATTTTTTTTTAAAACTAGTAATCAAAGTTAAAAAAATAAATGTCCACAAGTTGTTCTCAAAAAAGTACGCATAGTTATTAAGAGGTTGTTTTGCTGTTCACAAAACGTTAATTTGTTATTCACAAAATATTAATCCATTGTTCACAAATGGAAACATATTGTTCTATTTTTATTTACTAAAAAGCATTGTTTGTTCACCAAAAACTAAAACCATTATTCATTAAAATCCAAAAACTTTTGACACCAAAGAGGGTCGTATCATGCACCAATGATTATTCTAATATTCACAAGAAGTTAACATATTGTTCACAAAACTTACTGTATTGTTTGTAAAATCTTAAATTATTATTCACAAAATAATAGCTTTTTGTTCACAAAATAAACACATATTGTTCTCAAAATAGAAATTATGCTAGATTATATTGTTCACAAAATTAAACCAAACATTAAGAACTGAAAAGGCTACATAGTATTATCAATTTTTTAAAAAGTTCTATTGTTCACAGAAAATTCATCTATTGTTCATAAAAATATAATTTATCGTTCACACAAAACTAACCAAATATACATAAAATGACAAAAATCTAACTTATTGTTCACAAAAGTATTTCAAATAAAGAGATTTTCACAAAAATTTATCCATTATTCACAAAAGGTTGACATACTGCTCACGAAAGTGTTTTAAATGTACACATTCAAAGAAAAACATCAACGATTCATTATGATTATGACTATTTGGGATTATCTAAACTATTTTAAAAAGGTCACATTGTTTCCACCAGTCAATCTACGATTGACAAAGCTTCCCTCTCCTTCTCTCTCTAATTTCAATGAATCAAGGTTTTGATTTGAACCTCTAAACGATTTCAAAATTGAACTAGTTGATTATGAATTTGATGATCAATCCTCCATGTTAGTTACTCCCGTCCAAATTTGAAACAAAATGAAAATACCAGTATATAAAATCTAAAAGACAATCACATAAGCATAAACAAGGAGAAAAGAACGAAAAAAAAACATTTGGAATAAAACACATGGCGCAAATTTAACAAGGTGGTGTACTACAAACATACATGATGAGAAAATGGGTGTACACGGAAATGAGGCACCAAGTTTCATTATATCATTTGTGTAAGTCTGGTATATGTATTTGCTTGAACTTACCTAACTTCTTTTACCCTCAATTTTCAAGATTTTATTATTTCTTTTAATATATATTTATGCGGTTGATGGTTAGAATTACAAAAATACTTCATCTTTATTTATCATTTACTCTTTTTTCTCATCTCATAAGATAAAATGCTAATTTATTTTTTTTTGAAATGAGAACCTCAGTAACACAATATAAAGACTTCTTTTTTTAGTTATTTTCCTTTTTATCTTAACAATATGTAAGTACAACAAATAGAAAAAGAAAGGGTTAAAGCTTAAAAGAGTCATTAGCTGGCCATTTTCTACAAATACGAAAATAAAAGATATCTAGAGAGTAATGGGTTCTTTGGGGTCTAAGCTATATATATATGTCATCCAAATCTGAGGACAAATTTGGACATTTGGCCCAGTTGGGCCCCAAGATTTTGGTACCAACTGCTCAAGAGACAAAATCAGGAAACAAGATAAAGGAAAATGCAGATAGATATTATTAAAGTGACCACTGTGTTTGACAAAGATGGCAAAATAGTACGTGGCAATTGCATTTGCAGTGTCCTTTGCAACATCTGATGCCTATTTTATTTTCTACGTTTGCTCTTTGTTTACATTGCTTTGTCTTTCGTGCCCTCCAAACACACCAAACACAGTTCCTCCGCAAATAACCCTCCAAAAAATACAAAGAAAAATTAAAAAAAAAACTATCCCCTTCACTTGTATTTATTGGACATAGTCATACCCCCTCTTTTCTTTCTTCCCCATTAATGGGGTCCTTCATCTTTTTTCTTAATTTTTTTAATTTTCTAAACAGTGGTTAGTATATAAATCAAAGTTAAAAAATTGCCCTTTGGATGACTTTAAGTCAGGATGCCCCAATTATTGATTAATTTTTCTTTCAGCTCATTACTCAATTTCTCTCTCTCAGTGGACTTCTTCCCCATTTCATATTTTCCTTTGGAGCCTACACAGGAAGAGTCTAGGGTTTCTGATAGAAGTATTCAAAGCCTGTAAGTGTGTTGGTAAGTGCTCTAAATTCATTTTTAGTTTCTGGGTTTTTTTTTTGGTGCTGTTCTTGTTGTAAATTTAAGCTTTAGGGTTTTGGCTGGTTTTTGCTGTGTTGTATGTTCTGCTTATATTGACCTTTTGCAAGCATAGTGAAAGTTGGAGCCTTTTTCTTGCTTTTTTGTGATGTTTGCTTAGAAATGGAAGCTTGGGCGCTCTAATACAAGTGGGTATCTGACTCACTGTGTTTTCTCGTGCATTTGCTTGCTCAAAGTGTGATGCTCTGTTTGGTTGGTTGCTGAAGAAGCAAATGAGGGTTTAGACAGTAGTGGGAAAGCTTGGTGCCTGGTATTCTAAGTGAAATTTGAGCTTAAGTTTGAAAAATTTTATGGTTTGTAATTGGGGCTTGCTTACTGGCCTATTTTTAATTTGCTGTCAAGACCCCCCCCCCCGGCCAAGACCAAAAAAAGCCCTCATCTTGCTCGTTCTCACGCGCACGTGATTGCTCATGCCAAATAGTATAGCTCTGTAGCTGCACCTGTCGTAGTCAAGATGTTGGAAATTGATGCTGCTACTTTTGCTAGTTCGTTGTCTGTAATTGTGTCCTTTGAGTTTGTGATATTTGTGGTTTTAATGCTAAATTGATGTATAGAGTGGTTTGTCTTCTGTTTCCAGTTGTCTGACATTACAATCTTTCACGTCAAAACTTTTGTGAAACCCTGGTTGTGAACTGTAGTTTTATGGTTTGCTACTTTCAAGTTGCTTGGATTGAAGAATAGCATTTTATACATAGAATGTTGGCGATAATTACTGTGAGCGTGTGCAATTGTGTGAGTGAAGTCCTAAACAAATGGCCTTTCAGGAGTAGAAGTTAAAACCAGTCGATCAATGGGGGTTGCCTCTTTTCTTGGGTATTCCATGCGACCATGCCTAGGTGGGATTCTGGGGTTTTGATTGAGTTTGTGTACTTTAGCTAGAACGTGTCTCTCTTTCTACTGTGCTCATGTGTGCCCCTCCATTAGAGAGAACTGAATTATAAATTGAGTCACTACGAAGTGCTCCATCTTTATGGAAGTTTTCCTGTTTTGCAGGGGGAAGGATGCATTCAATTATTGGTACTTTTAGGAAAAGATAAACTATTTCGTTGAATAGAATGGCAACTGAGAGTCCTATTAGAATGCTGGAAACAAGGGGAAGGTGGGCCTCTCACAAGGGGGCTGCAAGTTTTTCTTCAGCTGCTAATTTAGCTGCCAGTGAGGAGGCACTACTTGTGAAAGGTCACAGGTACCACAGTGGGAGGGGTGTGGTTCCAAATCGAAGTGGAAGTGCACCCCCAAACATGGAGGGCTCCCTTGCAGCCATAGAAAATATCATGCAAAACTCTGGTCCTGGTGCAAATTTGGCAGGTGTAGGCTATGACAGAGAATTTAGAGTGCTTGGAGGGCGATTGGCGTCTTATTCATCTTCTGTCTCAGATTACTCTTCCAATATTGATTTGAATGCCCAGTTTCATTATGAAGATTTAGCATCCAGTTGTGGTGGAAATCAATTGAGATTGACCTCTTTTAGTGGCAGCAGTGATAATGTCTTACACCTGTCTCGGAGTTCCCTCCCAACACACAAGGAGGAGTCTGAGGATGATAAATCACCACAGAAGACTGATAATTTGATAGATAGGAACTCTGGTCTGTGGCCAGCACCGGAATCATCTCCATCTGCTACACGGAGTAGAAATGTTGCAGAAATAAAGGTGTGGTTCTCGATTGTTGTCTTTCCTTGTCTTTGGTGTGTCTTGGCATTCAGTTATTTATTATGGTTTATGGTCTTTTTTTCCATTTTGCTAAACAAGTTTGAGAAAGAGGCGCCGCATCATATAAATGCCCTGTCCTTTTTTTTTCTTCGAATCTGGTGTCTGGTTTGTTTGTTATTGGACTTAAGAGATGCATTTGTCTGGTTTCTTATCAGTACTTATTCCGACGTGTGGACAAACCTGTTGGCTGCAAGTGTTCTAAGAACTGTGTTTTGTGTTGTATGAGCTTCCTGTGTGGTAATCTCTGTTCATGCAGATGACTAACTTCACTGATAATTTTCAACAGATTTCTAATTCCTTGGTATTTAGATGATTTAGATTTTTTTTTTTTAAAAAAAAAACCTGCTAGCTGATTGTGAATTTTCAACAATTGCCCATTTTTGTGATCAAATGTGTAAATCTTCCCAGGATGGTGTGCCAAGCATGTCGTCATCCTCAGATGGCCAGTTAAATGCCTTCTGCCATGGATCAGCTGGTGATGGAACACATACTTGTGATGCTGATAGCTCATCCTTACAGGGAGAGTCAACCAGTGTGTCAGCTGCATCACCATTGGGTGTTTATGTGGCTGATACAACATCAGTGAGGCAGATTGATGACGTGGTTGCCCCTGTTTTGAGATCAATATCTTATGATTCAAGACAAGGCTCATCTCCAGCCACTGATAGTGAAGATCCAAGCAGCATAGGTTTCCTTTCCGAAAACAAAAATTTAATCAGCAGTGAACCTGATGTAAGTGGTGTGCAAAATGGAATTAAGGCTTTAAAGATATCCTGCCCACCATACTCAGAGAGCCATGGAGGACGAGGAGAAAGGCAGCACAACTTCCAAAATAATTTAGTGCAGCGCCAAGCATTCCAACAGGGTGTTAATTTCCAGTTTCAGGGAAACATGCCTCAAATAGTTTCTCAGGGAACAAATACTTCGTACATTGTTGCTAACCAATTTGTGCATGGCGGAAACTTCTCTTCAGGAGAAGCTCAACCTGTACTTCACTCATCAGGTTTTACACCTCCACTCTATGCTACTGCAGCAGCTACTTATATGCACTCTGCAAGCCCATATTATGGTAGTGTCCAACCACCTGGCATTATATATCCTACTCAGTATGGCATGGGTGGATATCCTTACAATGCCGGTGTTCTCCCTCCATTTTTAGCTGGATATCCCCCACATAATGCTGTTCCTTTAGCTTTTGATGGTACAGCTGCCACTAGCTCTGATGTTAATACTCAAGTTTCTGGATCTTGGGGAGGCAGTTCACAAGGAGTTGACATGCAACACATGAGCAGATTCTATGGGCATGTTGGATTTCCACAACCCTTTGTTGATCCTCGTCTGCACCCTCACCATTCTTTTGGAGATTCGTACAATGTCCCTGGTCAAGTTGATCCTATGTCTTTGAGAGGAGTGGGTGCTGGTGGTAACCAGGTTAGTGTGTTTAATTCTTAAATCTTAAGTAGAGCTGGATGTTACTTCAATTGTAACTGATTGTAGACTCCAACATCAGGGTACTGGAGGTCAGAGCACTGCCAGCCCAAGAAGGGGACCAATTGCTGTTGGAGATTATGGTGCAAGCTCACCAAACATGGGTCTTCTCATGCAAGTTCCGAACTCTCCTCTTGCCAGTCCAGTGCTGCCTCGATCTCCAATCGGTGGGGGGAGAAGTGATGTGAGTTCACCTAATTCTGGCAGAAGTGCAGGTCTCTATTCCAATTGGCAAGGTCAAAGAGGAATTGAAAGCTTCAGTTATCAAAAACCTTACTCATTCCTTGAAGAGCTCAAGTCTGGTAAAGGTAGAAGATTTGAGTTATCAGATATCACAGGTCATGTTGTCGAGTTCAGGTAATACCTGTAGCTCTTCCCAATCTTCAATTATTTTGTTGTGACCTTGTTTAGGATACAATTGACAGTGAACTTTGCTTTCAGTGTGGATCAACATGGGAGTCGATTTATTCAACAGAAGTTAGAAAGTTGTAGTGTTGATGACAAAGCATCAGTGTTTAAGGAAGTTCTTCCTCATGCATCCAAATTGATGACTGATGTCTTTGGGAATTATGTTATTCAAAAGGTAGGAGCTATAGACATGCAATCTCTTGTATCATAGAGCAAGGTTCTTTTTTTTTTTTTTTTTTTTTGGTTTTTTTGGGCAAAATGTATCATAGAGCAAATTTTCTTGATTGTATGCAATGTTTTAATCATGTATCTTCAATATACTGCAGTTCTTTGAGTATGGGACCGCAGAACAGAGAAAGGACCTAGCCAATGCACTTAGAGGTCAAATTTTGCCATTGAGCCTGCAGATGTATGGTTGCCGAGTGATCCAGAAGGTAACCACTTACGTTGATCCTTGCCTAGAATAGGTACACTGACAGACATCAGATGCCCCATCTGCACTTGTGCTTGTTCAACCTGGATAGACACTACTTTAATGTGCCAATTCTACGGCATGGAGAGTAATTGCATCCTGTGTTCTGTTATTATGTTTGTGTTATGATATTATGTTACCTTTGTTTCTGTGACGATGTTTCACTTCTGCACATATACCTTTGGAATCTCATTAGGTTGGGATTCTCATGCAAAAATGTATTTTTCAATGCTAATTACGAAAGGTAGCTAATGTCAGGAAAATCTTTATCAGCTTGGGAAGTTGGTTTCCAGTTAGATCAAAATAAGCTCTGGCGATGTATTTATATTGAATGCTTGTTTGGTAGAAATCATGATGGTGAACTAAAATTTGGCAGAAATAGGCAACGCAACATGCTATGTACAGTATTGACCAAGACCTGGTAAATCTTGCGCTGCAGTCACAGCACTGTTAAATATATGTTCAGTTGAGCAAATGGTTTATTGTCCTCTTTAGTTTGCTTCATATATTCATGATGATAGTTGTGCAAACCTAATAGGCATAGACTTCAGATTTGGACTATGCTTGGTGCAAAGTGCGAATAGGAAACTTGTATCCTGCCTCCCTGGCATAAGCTTCACCATCCTTGGCTTTTGAATCTGGCGGATTCCCCTTTATCTCTTGGAAGATTAAGGTCAATTTTACAAGGTCTTGAATGACGTCTATTTATGCGGTGATTGAAGAAGATTTGCATTCATCTACATTTGCACACTTTGTGCTATTGTACAACATCTCCCCCAGCGAAAGATTAAAGCCGCTCCTCAAGCTTGGAGGCACTTAATGTGAGCATGGTGGTGATGCTTGCTGCATCAATTTATCTACATGGTATTAGCCTTGAGTCTTGATGATGCTGTGCAAGTTAAAAAAGAATTCTCGGAGGAAGACGGAAGGATCCAAAATGTGGCTTTGGTGGTAATTCTTGTTATGCGTGTGTATCACAAGTGCAGTTGCGTAGCAGCTGCGATTGATTGCTGGAGTGTCGATTTTTCAAAAAGTCACGAAACCATGCTAGTATTGAAAGTTGGAAATATTGACTTTGTAATCTCATTGTTGGCATAAATGCATAATATGTAAAAGTCTGCTAACAAATATATGTACATAATACATTATGCGATATAAGTTACTAAAAAAATTAATAAACTTTAGATATAAATGTTCACCATTTTGTGATGTTGAGCACAATGGTCATGGTTGATATTGCGGTCGTTTGCCATTCTAAAGAGTCCTCGCAACCTATTCCAAGGCGGAATATGAAAACTAAAGTGGAGCGGAATACACACTTCGCTCAACTTTAAACTATTTTGCTGCTGCTGTCTTTGGTGTGTAACAACCTCATTCTGAATCCATAGGAGGATGTTGGAATGTCATTAACGACTTAGGTGAGGAGAAAGCATGCCAATGGCTTTGACATGGCTTTTTTCAGTGTTGTAGTAGTAAGGTGAAAAGGGAGATTATGGTGTTTGCATATTTTCAAGGGAGATTTTTTTGGAAAAAGCTTAAATGCCACTTTAATTGCCTTGCTCCCCGAAATGGCCGACATGGATGTCGTAAATGAATTTAGGTGTATTAGTTTTGGGGGGTGGGGTTATAAAATTTTGGCTGAAGCCCTTGCCTTAAGTTTGAGGAAAGTTGGTCAAGATCATTGGCAATAATCAATGTGCGATCGTTCGTGGTTGTCAAACTTTCAATGCAGCGCTGATTGCTATTAAGTGTATTTGACGCTCATCTCAAATCTAATCAATCAATTTGAAAACTCGATATTGAGAAGGGTATGACCATGTTTCTTGGTTTTCTTCTCGACTACTATTTAAAAAATGGGCTTTTCAAGCCAATGGAGGATATGGGTGCTCTTTTATATATCTATCATTTACTTTGTAGTCTTGATCAATGGTGAAGTCAAGGTTTCAAGAGGGCTGAGTCTAGGTGACCCTATATCCTCCTTATTGTTGACTTTGATGATGAAGATCCTTGAGGTGGGCCTATGAGATGATTCTTATATTGGTGACTCTCAGTCCAAGGGTTCATTGATCCCTCGTTTGCTTTTTTTCAACAATACTTTGATATTCACTTGCCAACCACGACTGATTTCGAATATTTGATATGCATCCTTGTGCCATATCAAGTAATGTTTGAGTTCGAAGCTAACTTAATTTGAAGTGTTTGTATTTCTATCGGCGATTTTCCACAATTGGATCAATTGGTTGGGGGGGGGGATATTGTCAATTTTCTCATCTTGGGTTTCTTTGTGGCGCTTCTTATAAAAGCAATGGAGGCTAATGAAGGGAAGTTTCCATAAGAGATTGACATGGTGGAAATCAAAGCTTTTGTTCGGAGGGGGAAGGTTGACTTTATTGCAAAGCACATTTTGGAATCTTCCTATGTACTGCGTGTCTTTGTTCGTCATTCCCCCTTGTGTGAGATCATGTGAGACTTCTTTGGTATACTGGGGAAACCTTTAATGGTTTATAGTGCGTAAAATGCGACGGGTTGCTATAGTAAGCAAGAGTGAGGGCTTGGCCTTGTCCTTGTCCTTGTCCTTGTCCTGAGATCTCATCGTGAAATGAATGAAGTTTCAAAGCCCAAGTGGAGTAGGGGAGGAAGCAGTTTGGAAAAATGAAGTCAAGATTGATAATTTAGGAGGTTGAGCAAGAAGAGTTTGTATGCTTATGAGGTGGGTTGTTAGAAGTCTATCTTAGTGAGTTAGAGCTTTTCAAATCATTAGGGCGTTTGAGGTGAATAATGGTCCTAAGGTGGTGTTTTGAAGTGACGTTCAGCGTGGGGATGAACCTTCTAAGATGTGATTTTTGGATCTATTCAAGGTGGTTCGTTTGGAAGAGGTAACAATACAGGCCATGCCTGAGAACGGTGACTAGGGTCATGGGAATATAGCTTTCTTGTGAAGACCAATGATTGAGAAGAGGAAAGTATCACTTGGCTTTGCTTGCCAATACGAATATCGAGCATATGAATAATGATGATATTATTTGGCCTCATGACTCTAAAGGGTATATCACTG
Organism: Carnegiea gigantea; assembly: GCA_029747015.1. NCBI lineage: Eukaryota > Viridiplantae > Streptophyta > Magnoliopsida > Caryophyllales > Cactaceae > Carnegiea > Carnegiea gigantea. Next base: position 459,932 of record JAKOGI010000270.1, on the reverse strand, counting down.
TAAATAGTTTGTCCATTAAGCTATGTGAAGGCCAAATTGTCCTGATTTTTCGGGTAACATCATCTATAAGTCCGAAATCCTTATGAGAGCCTTCTTTTTCAGTCTGGTCTACCACTAGAGGAAAGATTCATGTGGGCAACAAGCTTAAACTTATGTTTTAAGTCGGGAAGAATTGGTCCCCTACTTCCTTGCTCATTGCTGGCGGGTCTCCTCAGTTTGGGGTTTAGTCGAGCCTAACTTTCGAATGCTAAAGATGTGTTGGTGGCTTGTAGAAGAAACATGAAGCGTTGGGTTTTTTGGAGCTTACAAGATTATTCCTTTGGCTATTTGGTTGACTATTTGGAAGGAAAGGAATCAAGAGCCCTTGTAAGGCAAAACAGTATTCTACCAAGAATTCAAGCTCCATATGTGGAAAACTTTGTGCAGTCACGTTCAAGTATTCAATCGTGGGAGTGGTTTGATTTATTTGGTTTTTATAGATAATATTGCATTTGAGACCCTGGAGGTATTATGTTTTTATAATTGTTCCTTCTGTTCATGGGTGACTTCCCCCCATAGTTATAAGCGATGCCTCCTAGATTGCTTCCTTGATAGTGCATATTGCTACTTAGGGCCTATTCTTTTGGGCTGCAGGTAAGGAGCTTGAAGTGGGAAGGACTTGGGAAGAATTTGATGGAGGTGGAAGGACTTGGAAGGAACTTGAAAAGGCGGAATTGGAAGACTTAAGAAATAGCTTGGAAGTAGTTATAAAGCAAGTTGTTAAAAAGCAGGAGGAAATTGGAAGTTGAAACGAACTAGAAGAAATTGGAAGGAATTGGAAAGAACTAGAAGAAGCAAATTCAAGCTGAATGGGAACGGTTCAATTTTAGGTGAGCTGAGGCTTTGGATCGCTTATTTTCACAATGGAAATCACAGGAGTATGGAGCAGCATTCCCGGTAAGTATACATCCCTTTACGTGTTTCTAGAATATATATTTTTTTATTACCCACCAAAAAAGGAGCACAATCAGTTTAATCCACTTGTAGGGGTTGCTCCTTATCCCCTATAGTGAGACATGTACCTCCCTAGCCAAGGAGATTACTTTGCACGTCTTGTTTGAAATATTGTGCAGAAGATTGCTATGCAAATGCATGCATTTTCAATCATCAACCTTGCATGGAATGGAGGGAGAATCATGCCAGGGCCGTCTTGTCTTTGAAAATTTCTTGTTATTGGAGTCTGCTGAGTGATGGTCAGTAATTATGCTGGCTCTGGTTCACAATAGTTGATCCTAGGTGCGTTCTCATTCTGAATTTCAACGTTTAACAACTGCTGAGAAAGGGCTTGCCAAAGGATATATTGGCCCAGTATGGTACCTTTGTTGGCTACATCTCGCTATATCTAACATCCAAAATTATGTGCTCTAGTACTGGATGTCAACTTTTAACTGCTTTGCAGAAGGCAACTTCATAGAAAAGCCTTATCAAAAGGTAACGTCTGCTGATTCAAATCCCATGAAAACATCTCAGAAGTAATTTTTTTCAAGGTAAGTGGTCCCTTATTGAGCCCCGTCACTCATGTGTACACCCTAGTGGGGAATGGTTTGAGAACCAAGATGGAGGTAAGGGGAGAACTTCCCCCTTCCAAAAGTTGCTTCAGTGCTCTCTGATTTTTGCCCCCTCACTGGCTTTTAAAGTTCCATCCATGAGAATGTGCTTTTGAGTTTTGATGAATACTTGTTATATGAATGCACATGCTCCTTTTATCTTGTAAGTAGAAGACAGAAATTTTCAAGTCTAGGCTGCAAACATAAAAAGCCCATTCACAGTTCAATTATAGCAGTAAGATTGTTGTGTATCCTGGCCCTCTGCTCTTCAAGGTAGTTGTTTGGATGGTTCTTGTGGTACATGCTCCTTCTATGCGTATCTTGAATATGTAGAACATTTTCTGATTTTATGATTCAATTAAAAGGTGAACATCACGTAAGATCGTAAAACTTGGTTGCCCTGAGTGATTTAACTTTCGGCCATTTGTAAATCTTCAGTATTTGTAGCTTCAGCGTATTGACTTCAGCCTCCTTAACATTTTGTTACTTGTTGACATATCTCTTTTTACTTTCTGTGGGGCTGTTCTCTGTTCCTGCTGCATCTACATCCACACTTATTTGTGTATTGTATAATTAGATTCCCACCATTTAAAGAATGAGAAGTAAATCTATTACATCTTTCAAAAAGATAGAATTGGACATTTTCTCTTGTTGTTTGGCTCTCTTGCCTCATGTATGCATTCTCTAGATGATCTTCTATGGAAATCATTTGCCACTAAAGCTTTATTTATGAGATTATTGTTGTAGTATGAAAGTGGGTATTGTCCTACATTGATAAAATTCAAAAGAGTATGATAGTGGGTGTTGTCTTACATTGATAAAATTAAAGGGTTTGAGTATGTATATAAGCTTGTGAGTTACTTCACCAATTGCCAATTGGTTTTGGGTTGGAACCTTATTTGAGTTTATATGCATAACTCTTTGTTAATTGCTCAATTGATATAAAAAATTTAACATGGTATCAGAGAAAGGTTGCTCGATCTTGATTTACCACCGTCCTCGTTTGATTAAAAAATTGTGTGCACGTGTTGGGCTTTATTAGTAGCCCACACGTGAGGGGGCGTTTTAGAGTATGAAAGTAGGTATTGCCCTACATTGGTAAAATTCAAAGAGTATGATAGTGGGTGTTGTCCCACATTGATAAAATTAAAGGATTTGAGCATGTATATAAGCTTGTGAGTTACTCCACCTATTGCCAATTGGTTTTGGGTTGGAACCTCATTTAAGTTTGTATGCATGACTCTTTATTAATTGCTCAATTGATATAAAAAATTTATTATTTTTTTTTATTACCCTTTATTCTGGATTGTTTCATGGTCTGGTTTATCTTTTCTTAATAATGTCTGTCTTATCATTTGAATAGTGAACTCGAAGTGGATAGAAAATCCTACTCCTTCTGGTGCTTTTTTTTTTTCAAACCTCTTTTATGTACAGAAAATGGATTTCACTGATATGATATTGCTTTAATATTTGATCCAGGCACTTGATGTTATTGAGCTGGAGCAGAAGGCTGAACTTGTTCGTGAGCTGGATGGACATGTCATGAGATGTGTCCGCGATCAAAATGGGAACCATGTCATCCAGAAGTGTATCGAATGTGTTCCAACAGATAAAATTAGCTTTATTATTTCTGCTTTCCGTGGTCAGGTCGCGAGCCTTTCAATGCATCCTTATGGTTGCCGTGTTATACAGGTTAGGCTACCTTCCTATATATCAGTACCTTGTATTCTGTTCATCTTTGGTTTTTTGTTATTGACTCTTCATATGTTGCATCTCTGACAGAGAGTTCTGGAGTATTGTACTGATGAGTTGCAAACTCAGTTTATAGTGGATGAGATATTGGAGTCTGTTTGTACCCTTGCTCAAGACCAGTATGGCAACTATGTCACCCAGGTTGGTTCTTCCACCAACAAGCCCCACCCCAAAATAAAAAATAATTTAATAAAATTCCCTGTCATAAAAGTTGTATTTTCAAACTTATTACAAGGAGGTTAACGATGATATTTTCTTCATTATTGAGTTGACAAGAACTGCATCGAAAGAAGACAGAGAATTCGGTCATGATTTGTGGCTGATTTTGCAGTGTTGAAAGGAGCGCCTGTATATGATTCAAAAGAAGAGCGAGTAGGTGCCTATTTGACTAATGAATGGAAGTTGGCAATGAGGGTGGTGAATGAGGATGCTATGCCAGGAAAGAAAGCACACTTCAGAAAAACTTGAGGGTCCATTTGGAAAGGGTGTAAGATAGATGAGTATAGAAGTGCATAAGATATAGGAAGAGGTAAGAATAAGGAGTAAATAAGAGTAAACCGTACCCATGTTGGAGAGTTCTAATGAGACAAGGAAGAGTAAGTAAGAATTGATAACCTACACATGTTTGAAATAGTATGAAATTTAGTAAGTGGAAAAATAATGGACTTGAATACTCTGCTGTTTGATGCAACGAAGGGTTTAGAAAGGCATTTTAGCAAAATGATATCTATTGTCTTTAATAAATGACCTTGCTTCCCTTTACACTCCACATTGGGGTGTTAAGAAAAGGGGAGTAGGGAGGAGTAAGGAAGGGTAAGAGACGCTCCTCCTTACTATTATTTACTATTATTTACTATTATTTATTCTTATTTAGTCCCCTTTACTCTTCCTTATCGTACTCTCAAGTAGGCTCTTAGGATAAACTGTGCAGTAAATTAGTTTTCCAAACTTTGCGAAACCATACTCTGGAGTTTTGCCTTGGGCATGGTATAGGGCAGACATGTGCAGTGTTGCCCTAACAATTTATTTGTAGGAGGTTATTTCTGTTGTACGTTAGAAGAAGTATAAGGCAATTAATCGAGGCATTTTGTTGTACGTTCTAGCGCTTAATCACCTAATAGATTTTATTGCTGCCAGAGAAGGGGACAAAAATGTAATAGAACATGAAACAGAACAGAAAAGACTTGCTGAGGCTTCTCATGTTGGGATATGGCAGTGAATTTTTGTTACTGGTATAGTAATATATCATGATTCTCACCACGGTACACCCTGGAAGAGAATTGCTTCATTTGTAGGTTGTAAGCTTTGTGAGATTTTTTTACTGTTTCTATGCGTGGTTAAGATAGTAGGACCATGTATGCATTGCTGACCTAGAAGAAAGAATGAATACTTCTGTTAGTAAAGTATGCTCCATGGGAAATATTTTGCATTCTCTGTTATGGACCACTTCCCTCTTCTCTCTTGCCATTCTTTTTGGGGCAGGGTAAGCTTTGCATAGGGAAGATGAAAGATCTGGGCTTCTTGAAAACTAGTTGAAATCTACCAACTTTCACGTTTTGAACTTCTTATCTTGAAGTGTTGTGGCTCCAGCTTATGGAAGCTAGTGAGTTATGACTTTTTCCCCCTATTTTTCGTCTTGCAGCATGTTCTGGAGAGGGGGAAGCCTCAGGAGAGGACTCAAATTGTAAAAAATTTGTCTGGGCAAGTTGTGAAGATGAGCCAGCATAAGTTTGCCTCAAATGTTATTGAGAAGTGCCTGGAATATGGTGATCCTGATGCAAGGGAGCTCTTAATTGTTGAAGTTATTGGGCAAAATGATGGAAATGATAATCTATTGGTGAGCACAGTAAGGAGTGTTATTATCATGCCACTTTTCACCTATTTTTATTAAAATGAGTGTTATTATCATCCCACTTTTCACCTATTTTCATTGATAGTTCTGTGATATCTATTGAAACAATAAACTGCCTTAAGCTTTGAATTCCCCTCCCGAATTGCGAGATTTGTTTTAATTGTCACTGAAATATCATTTGAGTGACTATTCGCCCCGGACTTATGTTTGTCCTCCTTCTTGGTGATTGTAGCAGTGGAGGTGAACCTAAAAACTTTGATGATGCTCTTGCTTCTGGCATTATCTTAGGCATATTTTAATTTGCATGCATTTGTTTTTCCCTCATGAAACCTCATCCAGGTGATGATGAAAGACCAATATGCTAATTATGTGGTCCAAAAGATTCTTGAAACGTGTACAGAAAGTCAACGAGACCTGCTTCTTGGTCGTATAAGAGTGCATCTTCATGCTTTGAAGAAATACACTTATGGAAAGCATATTGTGGCCCGTTTTGAGCAGCTATTTGGAGGTACGGGTCTCTATTCTTTTCTCATCTATTGCATCATTTTCCATATTTGCATTTTATCTACGGACATGTGAATGCTTCCTGCTGTTGGGTGCAAATGTGGAACCCTAGAACCTATTTAGATCAGGTAAATGTAATCGTAGTGCGTAGGAGTTAAATCTTTATATTCCTTGATCTATGTAGCTTATGTAAGCCAAAGTAATGTTAAATCCTATGACCAGTTGGGAGGAGGTAGAATTAACTAGCTGATGTTTATGCACAGTGCACGCGTTATATTTCGTCAGTGTGAGACTTCACAATTATACCTCAGTGGGTCTGATGGAGTGTTCTCTCCCACTATGGGCCTATTCTTTTCGTTGGTAAATTCACTTTTACCAACTTCTACCAACTTCGACTGATTCTTACTAAAAATTTTCAATCATTTTCAATTTTAACCAACTTCTATTAATTTCTACCAACTTCTACCAACTTTTATCAATCTCCTTCTTCTATCAACAAGACCTGCTTCTTGGTCGTATAAGAGTGCATCTTTATGCTTTGAAGAAATACACTTATGGAAAGCATATTGTGGCCCGTTTTGAGCAGCTGTTTGGAGGTACGGGTCTCTATTCTTTTTCTCAGCTATTGCATCATTTTCCATATTTGCATTTTATCCATGGACATGTGAATGCTTCCTGCTGTTGGCTGCAAATGTGCAATCCGAGAACCTATTTAGATCAGGTAAATGTAATCATAGTGCGTAGGAGTTAAATCTTTACATTCCTTTATCTATGTAGCGTATGTAACCCAGAGTAATGTTAAATCCTATGACCAATTGTGAGGTAGAATTAACTAGTTGACGTATATGCACAGTGCACGCGTTATATTTCGTCAATGTGACACTTCGCAATTATATCTCAGTGGGTCTGATGGAGTATTCTCTCCCATTATGGGCCTGTTCTTTTCGTTGGTAAATTCACCTTTACCAACTTTTACCAACTTTTACTAATTCTTACATTAAAAAAAAAAAAAATTCAGTCATTTTCAATTTTAACTAACTTCTATTAATTTCTACCAACTTCTATCAACCTGTATCAACCTCCTTCAAAAATTTGTACAATGAAATCTCAACTCATGTACATTTCTTACCAACATCATCTAATTTTTACCAACTTATTCCAATCTTTCCCAAGCTTAACCAACCGCCACTAATCATTCCAAAAGAATACCAACTTCTACGAACTTTTACCAATCTTTACGAACTTCACCCATTTGCGCAAGATATATGCAGCGTTTCTGCAGAAATCCACCGCCCACCCCTTTTCCCTCCCCTCTTTCTGTTTCCCCCTATTTCTATCGGAAGTCTCTTTACTGGACTATTTTGCTTTTTATGGTCATGTATCAATTTAACTGTGTTGTGAGCGCGTATTATACTTCGCTGAATAACTGCACGTAGATGTTTTTATTGCTCTACTTTATTGCTTGAACTGTAGAATCTCAAGCAGCAGGACCCTGAGGACAGCAAAGTGACTTTTCTCCAATGAGCTACCAAAGTGGGTTGCTGAGACATTGGAAGCTGCAGAGCAGGAAATCCTCAGACACAGAAGAAGGCTGGATCATTTTCATTTGGAAGACCGAAAGAGTACTATGTTCTGACAGCTTAATGTCTTAGCTCTTACCATTCTTTCCTGCTAGTGGTGGTGGAGAGCCTTTCTACATATAGTTTATCTAGGGGTTTGGATGATGATGCCTGTAAAGTTGGGAGGAAATTTGTGCATACAACCGAACTTTTATGTAGTTACAGGGAGCTCAGCTGCAAAATGATCTGATCTGGGACGTCTTCAACACAAGAAATCAGGTGGGAAACTATTGGCAAAATAGGGCATTTCACTTCCAATGCTGTAAACTTTGTGGATGTTTTTCGTCACTAACCCTATGCGTTGAAGTAAGAATAGAAAGAGACATGCCTTATTTAGTGCTAATCCCTATGTCTTGTTAAAAGCTTCTTTTGTTTCTAATGAATGTTTCTAATTTTTATCAAAGGTCGTCCTCAGGAAGGGCTAGGGAAAGCTGGGAAAGCCTAACTACTTGGCCTCACACGGTGATATGACTCAACTTTGATTTGAAATTACTGAGAGATACGAATTTGGAATGAATTGGATCGATTTCGTTCTTAACTTGACATGAGTTAATTATTTAACTAAGAAAAAATGTATTTTTCAATTTTGAGTAAATCAAAGTTGTTTCAAGATTGATAGAGAGTTTATCGATTTATTAATAAATGGGTTGACTTAAATTGACTTGTGTGTCAACTCCAAGCAAAGGAAATGTTGCTTGTGAACAAATTCGATGCTCATCCCATGCAACTCTCTGGAGGAGCATTGTCTCCAAATTAGTGATGATTCACTTCCTCCCTTAAGCCCATGCCTACCCCATTAGGGGACCAAGTTCCTTACGGTGGCTTACTGATAAGAGATTTATTTATTTTTTTTGTTGCTGAAATAAGATAAATATCTGAAACATACTATTTACATGTACAACCATAGTCAAGAACATTTTTGTGTCGCATTATTTCTCAAACCAAAATCTTGTATGAGATAGCCTTACTATCAGACCGGTTTCTTTTAATTGGGTGAGACACAAGGCAGTGTCTCATTTTGATCTCAAACAAAATAGCCGCACACAAAATAAATCGTGCCGAAATTACACTGTACACTGGAAAGACATCCCACTGCACAAATGGAATTGCTCTCCATTGAGAGAGAGAGAGAGGGAGGGAAACGCTCCTACCAAAAAGGCCAAGAGACAACACCATGCAACGCATGTGATGCATTCCAAACACGGGTCCGTTCATCAGGTAAAAGAAAGAATACAGCAAACAGTTCGCTCCGGAACCCACCGCTCACCATCTAGAGAGCCCTATAAATAAATTGAAAGTAGAGAAGGTGGCATTACAGTATTTTCTTTTTTTAAAAAAATATTGTTTATCATTCATACATAAGTAACATAACAAGAAGCAAACATCTCGTTACACTTGACATGATTCCCACCCTATCAAACAAAATTGAATTCAAGACAAAATTTAGAAGCCAAAATTGAAGGCCAAACATGAAGGATAAGCAAGAGCTCAGAAACGAGCCTTCCTTTTACGAGCAGTATATTTGGTATCCGGAGGAACAGCGACACCCCTTCTTCTCATCTGTTCCTTCTTCCTCATCACCCACTCTTTTCCTCTGATTTTTTTGTCCAGCTTTTGCTTTTTCCTGGGTCTATGCCTGTCTGACACGGATACCTACAATAACAGAAGACTGGCCACATGACCATTTGAATGGGGAGAAAAAGAACTGGAAACCCTAAATGGCACAATAAAATTATGGTAAATAGGTTGTTTGGATCAGGTTGGAATGGCTTGGCTTAATGTCCAGGCCAGAGTTCATTCGTGTAAAGTCATTTCGATTTTAGGTCACATTTTAGCTCTCTTCGGTTAACCCAGCTAAGAAGATGTAATCAACATGGGTCTCATGCAAGTGACAGGAGTACCTAGGCCATCAGATTTTCAGAATGTGAAACAAAGATAAGATGGAAAGTTTCCAGCTTCGTAGGTAGCTAACCGTTCTATCATCTTCATTCCCGCTGCTATCATCATCGGAGCAACTCTGTCCATCTTCACCTTTAGCTTTTGGAACGGCAGTACCGAGGGATGGCGGACCACAAGTCAGAACAAGGTACTCTTTCCGACTCTTTGTACTGTTATTCGTAAACCACTTTCATATTAGTTAAGATAGAGGAGAGACATTGATAACGAAAGCATCTAAATTAGATGTTGCGTCCAACAGCAAACTAAGCAAACCACAACCGGCACTCTTCGCATACCTATGGGGATAATCAACGACCACACCACCAGCAAACCCAGCCCTCATTGCAGAACTTACAATGAGGTCCCGCTGGGCATTATTTTGGGGATAGACCTGAAGCACAGCTCTAGCCCCTCTTGCTAAGCATCTGTATAATGATCCAAAGAACGCCCTGCAATCAACATAAAGCATTTGTTAGTAGCATGCAGGCACATTACGAATAACTAGGCCTGCACCCCCCCCCCCCAAAAAAAAAAAAAAAAAAAAAAAAAAACCCCTCTTTCTAGAAGTGCAACTTGTCCTGTCTTTTTTTTTTTTATTTGGTTGTATATCCTCCAACTTTTAAGGCCTTTTTTTGGGGGGGGGGGGGGCATTAGTGAAGGGAAGACGGGCCTGAGCACAGCAGATGCCACACACTTGGGTGGAAAAGGAAAAAGGGGGGGCGGGTTTGCAGCATCACTAAGGGCATTAAAGTGCACAAGCCTTCTATCTTATGCAGAATGGGCTCGCTCATTAAGTTACCCAGAAAAACAAAACTACAATTCACATTTGCGAATGAGATCAACATACTTCAGTCTCAATCGAGGCTCGTGTGAAGACTTGTCAGCATTGCACAACCACTGCTCAATCAAAAAAGAATAAACAAGATGAGCCACAACACGTGGGACCTAAATATGGCACGTAATAGAAAACCATGAAATCTCAGACAAAGTTAACATGGACAATAATAATCAATACTTGTTATTATCCATTATCACAGCACAAGCAAGCATGCAAATAAGCGGATGAATACACAAACACGGGCTTAAGTGCGCAAAGGTCATCAGAAGCATCTATCAAAGGTAATCCCCCCCCCCCCAAAAAAGCAAATGACTCTGAGATCACTAAAAAGGAACGTCAGATAAGGGAGTGTGGAAATAGTAATTTTCTATCATTTTTCCATCCATGATATATCATGTTATAATAGCTGACCGAATCACAAAGCAGGAAAATAAGGGAATGGATAGGAACTCGGAAAAAGGTTGAATGAATAGTATTGGTGCAAAAAGAATAGGAACTCAACAAAATGTTGAATAAGAAGTAGTAGTAGTAGTTGGTGAAATGAGTGAGATGCTGATTCTCATCATTGGGCACACTCCCATAGCAAGACCATGAGAATTAGCATTTTTATTCGAAGAACATGAAAAAGCAGAAGCTAAAAACCTGAACAGCTGATATACTGATTGCACCATCAATAACTCCAGGACGAAAACCAAGCCCCTGCAGCGCACGAACAGGCAAGTCTCTTCAACAAAATTTGCAAGAGAATTGTAACAAAAAACTAACATCATGAATTGCATAGTGAAATAAATCAGAACAATAAAACAAGAAAAAAAATGTTAAAAATTATTCAATGAAGAATCTCGGTTGCCACAACTCAAAACATAGCTTTAAAAGGTAAAAGGCCTACTGAAGCACAGAGGCTCAAATAAATACATAATGCGATTGAGGCGATTATAACCTCACGGTCAAACAACCCTTTGGCAAGCATAGTCAGAATGTCCTAATAAAATTCAAAGAAAAAGTAGTCAGGGAAATTGCAAAATATATGCCATTATAGATGGTTTCATAGTTTTGAAGTGGGGAAGGGAAGTTGGGGAGCTGTTGAATGGTGACTATATGCTCCAACCAACAATCCAAAGTTCTTAGGGAATTCTTAGCCTATTGAAGACCATTAGAGTATATTCTACACCATCAGAATGCTTGACTTTGGAGCTTTTAGGAATCATATTTTAAAGAGGGTTCCAATTAATCCATTATTCTCATGGAAATTGTTTATAGAGAAATGACATGAAATGTTTTATGGGTCCACTACAACATTACGAGACAAAAAAGATAATAATACTAATCATAATGGAAGTCTACCTGCCCCATATCCCCAAGGAGAAGATCACCCTCGGCCTCCCGTTCCAATGCTACATCTGAATCATGCATAGGAGCAAAGGAAAAAATTCAATATAATTTCGTATCAGGAAAATTCCAACAATAATAGAAAATCGACGTACTCAGCATAGCTTGTGAAATATCTAAACCAATCCAGTGGTGACTATTCTCCGACAATGTCTCTCCACTCAGTCCTGATCCACATCCTAGACAATAGAAAAAACACAATAAGCAAGTTGATTTTCAAACCTCCCAAATTTACTGAATCAGGAGTGCAAATATAGGATTGTCATGTCATGGAGCCTCTCTCTTTATGCAAAACGTTACGGATAGGAAACTAGTAGTGCCACCACAACTTTGAGTGACTATCACTATAGACATAGAACGGATTGGATAGTTTCAATATGCTGCAACTAAGCTACTTAACACTACCTGAATATCCCAAGGAAGAATGTAAGCTGCGTACATCTTAATCTTTATTTTTAATTTGCTGTTGTCTTGATGCTTTCGTCCGTAAGATGCTTTTTGGGAAGGATGTTGTCACTGGCTTTTGTGGAAAAACAAAAATAATAGGTATTTTAGATCCTTCTTTTCATTTTAAAAAATTGACATGCTATCCCAAAACCAAAAGCAAAGCAAACATGATCCAAAAGTGGGCTTAAGCAGGCGGTTCATTACTATGAGAAGATAACTTTCTAATCAAGGATGTTCAGACCATCAGACATTCCTCCAAAATGATTTCACCGAAAATAAAGACTAGTTTTACATGCAACTTCAGACAGAACAACAACGTACATCGATGACTCTGATTTGTAATCCCTTCTTTTTGATCTATCATAAACTAACCAAATTAGAAGAAATGCTCTCAACTCTTGTCAAATACGTAGTGCCAAATGACAACAAATGAAGGTGGAGAAAGAGAATCATGATATGTATATACCAATATCAAGGAGCAATCTGGGGATTCCATCATCAGGCAAAGCAAGCAGCTCTAATGCCCTCTCTGAGATCTTTGCCTACAAAAGTGTCAACACGAGTTTAACCAATACTACTACACTAGCATTCAGATACCAAAAGGAATATCTTGAATGTGAATGTATCCACTACAAGTTAGCATCCAACTATGATACATTTTAGCAGACCATAGGCAATCCCTAATTCAATTGTGAACAATACAAGGGTTTTTCCCCTCCGATTTGCACCAAAGCTGAACAGAAATGGCTAGCATAAGCTCGTGAATATACATCACCAACCACACAAACAAGAGAACCACAACAACCAGGGAAAAGCCACTACGATAACCAAATAACCTAAATCGGGCTTACTTCTCCAAAAAATCCAAACTTGGGCACAACATTAATTGCAATTACTCATCTGGGCAGCTGAAAAGTTATTCCATCTAACATCAACAAGCACCCAGTTCCTCATAATCCAACGACTTTCTAGAACACATCAATTGGGTTTTAGGAAGGAATGTTTTAGGAGATAAACAAAATAAATTACTAGTATACAGTTTCGTTCCTTGCATATGTTCAGAGTAAAGATTCAAAACAGGGTAAAAGAGAGCAAGGAGAAAGTAACGAACCTGAATGTCGATAATACGAGAAGAAGAAGTGTATTTTCGAGCTTCGCTTTCGTCGTAGAAAATCTCCGGCGGCGCCAGTAACTCCGGCCTCGCCGCCATGTTTGTCTTGGAGAAGCACAGACAGAGAAGGGAGGGAGGGGTTTGGGGGAGATGCCACGGTTTGGAAAGAGAGGGGTTTAGGGTTGCTCGTTAATCAGCTGCCTTCGGTGGCAGTGGAGGTTTAGTACAATAGTGAGTCAAAATTTTAGTTTCCAGAGCCTGCCTCTTCCAACTCACCCTATGTTCTAAGTTAATTTTTTGACTTATAAAATTTTCTCATTTTTAATATAATATATATAAAGCACACAACTTTTTGTCTCATTATATAAAATAATATTCATCAATTCACAACTAAAAATATTTTAATAATTTTATTTTTTTGTTTGTATTATTATTATTTGATCCTTTACTATTATTGGTTTGACTAGAAAATAATTTGTATATTTTTTGAAAATTAGATAATTATTATATTACAAAAAATTAATATACAAAACACCAATCAATAAAGGAGAGCACTTTGATAAGCGTGCATAAAATCATTCCGTGTGTACATAGAAATAGAAGAAAAATAGAAAATAACAAGAACCATGGACCGTAGGTGGGGCCAAAGCAGAAGCAACTTTGGCCAACTTGATCCTCCAGAGTGCAACCAAATTTTATTTTAAAAAAACCCCAGCCCATTACTCCTTTCGAGCCAAGAGGCCTCACTCTTCATTCTCATATTCTTTTTCCTCTTCATCTTCTCCAGTAGCCACTCTTCTCCATCTCCATCCTCTTCTTCATCTTTCACATAAGTTTCTCTCTTCGCCCACCTTAGATCTTCTCATCCAAAACTCAACCCGGTAACGAGGTGGCTTTGCTGATTTGGAGGGTGAAAGCAAGGTAGCGAGTGGCTTGACTCTCGAGCCAGCTCACGAGGTACTGGCTCGCTTCTCTTGTTGCGTGTCTTCCAAGTGGTGCTTGGCTCCCTCACGGGCTAAATTTTGTTCACGAGCCTACCGCTGCACATGCTGTACATGTATGAGAGGCAGGGCAAGAAGTATAATCGGGCGAAAACGAGTTGTTAGCCTTTTTTTTTTTGTCCGTAGGAGTTACAAAGGACAATATAATACAATTACAATACAATTTAAGAGGGAGGAGTCAAACCTGGGACCTAATGTACCTAGTACCTCAGTCTTTACTACTAAACTAAGACTTCATCGGTAGTTGTTAGCCTTTAATACCACTATGTTTTCATTTCTTTTCTAAAATGCCACCATATTATTTTTTTCTCCCTATGTATCCCTTATATTAAGATTTTATGACCAAAAGTTGTCACCAGATGATCTGATGATCTGCTGTAGCAGGTTAATATATATTTTTGATTTTTTTTCTTTGGTCTAAATAATGATAATAATAGCACTAATAATAATTATTATTAATCCCAAAAACCATTTCACTATCTCTTTTGTTGCCCCACTGTAATAGTCTGATCCTAAATCATGCTTATTTATTTAATTAAGCCATATTATTAATTTCATTGCATTTAATTATCGTATGTAATCATTCCGTTTTGGAAAAATTTATTTTGGGCTTTACTTTGCAATTCGGGTTTTGATTATCGTAAAATTTCGAGAGAATTGATAGTAGGCCTCAATAAATATAATTTCGATTAAATTATTTTCATAATATCACAAAAATTTATTTTTGAACTACACAAAAATTTTAGCATAACGAAGTATTATTTTTCCAAGCCCAATTCATTTGGGCCCAATTTGAGGCGCAAAAGGTTGGTATGATTGAATTTCGTTAATTACTATTATTTATGCCTAAGTATAATTAGCAAAAAGTTACTTTATGTGGGTTAAATATCAGCCAAGTAAATGAACAAGTCAAAAATATCAGCAAGTAAAAATCCCACTTCATTTCTCCCTCTTCTCTCCTCACGTCCAGCCACCCCCTCTGTTATGCCAGCTGCTGTTGCAGCTACTAAGTTGCCGCCAGCCACTTCAACCCAGCACCACCAGCCAGCCCCACAAATACCAAATACCACCTCCATCTCTCTCTTTCAAGCTTGTAAGTGAGGTAAACACTCACCCAATTTTGTTTAATTTATGGTTTTATGAACGATTTATTTATGGATCATGTTATATTGATAAAAATGAATGCTAGTTTGATGTTTTATTATGATTGGTTAAGTTGGAAGCATGTAAGAATTAGAATCATACATGATCATGCAAGCTAGATGTTGAAAATGATGAACTTTGTATTCTTTAATTTAATATTGTAATCTTCGGTATGAAAAATGGATTTAAAGTTGTTGGTGACCTTATTAAATCCATTTATGGTGATTTGAATGGAAATTTGAATCTGGCACAACTTAGCTTTTCATGATTATGCATGAGTATGGTTGATTTTTTGAATCAAGTAGGCTAATTTTGTTTGAATTAGGTGAAAACTAGACGTTGGATATGTTATGGGTTGGAAAAATGATGATGTGTGACTTTTGTCAAAATTAATGGATTACGAAAGATCCTATAACTAACCAAAAGAGGCTGTTTGAATTATTAATACGAGTAAGTGAGTTTGTGGGAGCATTTTGAGTGTTTATATGAAGAAAAATATTGAAAAATATGTACGGTTAATCATGGTGTAAATTTTGAGTGTTTCGCTAGAATAAGGGAATTACATGAAGGAAGCAAAGTTTAATTGTCTTCAAAGAGGCATTTAGCTTGATTCATGAGAGAAAGAAGGAAACCATAAATTTTGAGAGCCTAATTAAAAGTTTATAAGTAATTATAGATATTACAAAGAAATACAAAGTTTAGTGAGTTCAATAGCTTTATTGCGCTTAGAAGCTTGTTTGGGTTGGAAAACTTAGTTAAATGGATATGAGAATGAAATTTGAGAAGTGGAGAGAGTAATGACTCAAGAATAGTAGTTATCAGGTTAAGTTAGGGTGATTTAAGCTATCCCGAACCTAATAATACCCTCTTGATCTTAAATCTTTTATTATCCATTTCAGAAATATCAAAAACCCCATATTCCATTTATATCCATCAAAGCCTTTCTATTATAACCTCAATTATTCACTTTGGTCTATTTTACTCTAAATCATTTTACCTAGAGTTAAATTGCCTTAATTTATTTAGTTTTAAATTATTTAGTGCAACCTTGTTAGGGAAGTTTTAATATTTATAAACCCCAAATGCAAGGTGCATCATTGAGTAATCGGGGTGTCGTCCATAGGGAGTTGGATTTCAAAGTACCATAACTAATTAAAATGTCTCAAGCTAGGCAAGACGAAAGGGGATACAAAATAGAACTAAACTACTAAAACAAACAAAAGATTTTGATTATGATTAAATTTGAGATAAACCAACTAATCAAGTCAAACCCTAACCTTCCAAGCTATGCTAAGATTCAGACTTGATTTGTTGCACTATCAAAGCTCACCTAAGCCCTCTCTCAAGGGTCGAAGGCTAGTTTAATCATTCTAACTACCTATTTTTATGGGGTTAGCCCAATTAAACTACAAAAGTAGCAACCTCTGGATCTAACTAGAACCCGGACTATTTTTATGTCCAAATGCTAGTCATTCCCTCTCCCCGCACTAGACAATTGACCTCACCTTTCAGCACAAGTCAGTTCTCCTAAAATGCAGATGAAAGCTTTTTCAAGCATTTCATTGAATACTTGGTGAGCGTGAGAGAAAATCCTAAATTCTAGCATAAACAAGTTAGGTTAAGGCCTAAACAAGAATCAATTAGCCATCTACGGGACTAATCACAACCAAAGATCAAAACTTTAATTCAAAACTAAATATTGAAACGAAAGCGAAACAATAGACTATAGAACTAGCAAACAAACTAAAAAGCATGAAACTAAAGAGAGGGAGAAAAGGAGAACTTAGCATTAAATCTTGAAATCGTTCCATCTTGCACAAATTATACACAAAACTAACCTAATCTAATCCCCTTAAAGGGGTTTGTGGAGGCTAAGAATCAACTCTAATTGGCCCTCTGAGGCACCCAGCAAATAGGCCTTCCCCAAAATTAGAAGAGAATCTGCTTTAAAAAATTCAAAAAACCGCTTCGTCGTACTGGCTCGGGGGATGCACGGTCATGCCTCAACGCACGGTCGTGCCTCGACGCACGGTCGGACGTGTGCCGGCACACGAGCACTACGCACGGCCGTGCGTGGTGGCAGGCAGCCTGTGCGTGGCTTCTGCCACCTCAACTGCACGGCCGTGCGAACCTGCTACACGGTCGTGCCGTCTTCCACTCGTCTTCCGTTGGCTCGTGGGCTTCGCTAAACCTCTATTCTTCCTTGAAATCACTCCTAAGGTCTTCATTTCTATCAAAACCCGAGGATTTCTCCTGAAAGTAAGACAGAACACGTTATAAACATGATATGATTCGAAGGAAGTAAATTTAATTCTTTCTCATCTAAACTTGACATAAAAACACCGAGAAAAATGGATCAAATAAGAGCTAAAATGAGGTCAAATATAGGTGTAACAAACCTATCTTATATTGATTCATTGAAGTTTTGAGTGTCATTTAGTTAATAAAGTTCTATTAAAGTTACCAGTTGTGAGAGTGAGTGTTTTTTACTAACTACATATATCTATAATGACATTTCTGAAATAGAATCATTGCCTAATTTATCGTTTTCCCCTTTTGTACAAAAATATTATCCAGTGAGATTGCATTTAAACTTCTCATTACGTCCATTGCCTGTATCTTTAGAAATCAGAGTGTATTTATCAAAGTTATAATGTTTGGTAAGTATATCAATGAATCAATTTATTCAGTGATTTATCACCTAATTAGTAACCCCGTCAGTTATCATTGTAGGGTACTTGCCCTCCAGTTACACGCGCGGCCTCAGGCCAGGTTTCTAGATCGGCTTAGCAGGTATACACCTATCTATAGATCGTATTAGTTACTAGAGTTTCACTATCAGATAATAACTAGTAATGCAGTTTTACATTCATCTCATTCCCTGTTGTAAATTAAAAAGAATTACAAAGCGGGCCCAACCAATTCTTCAATGATCATTTAACAATACAGAAATGCATGTACTGAGTTTCGGCTCACATTTTGAAATGTTTGTCATATTTTGTTTTAGGCAAGCGCTCAGTAAATCACCCTCATGCTAGCAAGCCAGCTGAAGAGAATAATTAAGCAAGGGAAACTTAGACGGATTAGTAGCGATGTCAATTCATGACTGTTTTGGGAGATGTACTTTGACGTCTTCCTTTACTGGAATTGTAAGCTTTATGGAGAATTGTTTTATTGTGTTATGTGACCTTGTAGTTTTAGTCGCTATTCATATATGGCTTGACCATGTTTAAATGTGGATTGTGAACTATGCTTGACCATATTACATCTTGCACATTTACTTAAAAATTTGTTGTTCTAGATGGCGGTAACATCCCGATCGTCAGGTTCATAAGTTCCAATTAAGGGTTTTAATTAAAGAAATTACCAACAGTAAAACATGCTCATTTAGGGGTGTTACACCCACACTCCATCAGCACCACTGTTATTCCGCTTGGCGTCATTGGAGTGTTGGATGACAACTTCGATGAGCCCTTTTCACCTCAACTACCCTTAAGTCTCTCTCCTCCCATCTTAGGCACTCTCCCTCTATCCCCCCTATTTGGATGAGCAACAAGAGAAGATTTTGCCTAGATCAAGCACGAGATAGTTTTTCATTACTCATTCAATGTGTGCTTCCCTTTAGAATACGTTGGCCCTAAACGACCTTCTTACTTTGGGAATTCTATATAATCATCTTCTCCAAAAATCAATTTGAATCCTAAGCCCTTTTCGTTTGAGAATTTTTCTCACATGCTCATCTTTCTTACTGGCCATTCAGTTGCAAATTCTCTCTCCTTCTCCTTCCAGTCTTTTGAACAATGTGGTGTCATCGGCAAAATCAATCCAAAAATCGAAAATGCCATATTTATAATTTCTTATAAGGAGGCATTTAAATTCTGAATACGGATTTGTTAAGGAAACAAAATATATTTAGACATTATCATGTAATATTATGTGATTGTATTTGGTTAGAGTTCCTTTTCTTGCT
This sequence comes from Carnegiea gigantea, assembly GCA_029747015.1. NCBI lineage: Eukaryota > Viridiplantae > Streptophyta > Magnoliopsida > Caryophyllales > Cactaceae > Carnegiea > Carnegiea gigantea. The sequence goes on along the minus strand of JAKOGI010000270.1, from coordinate 440,782 downwards.
TTCCAAGCTCTAGTATGATTAGGATTGCTATTGTATAAATATGGATGTATGGCATGCATTGAAGGCAAGTGAGGAATAAAACACATACACGGCCAAAGAAGTCAGAGGCTGAATATCCCTCTCTTCCAAAATCTTCTTCTTAAGTATAAATTCTTCATGGTATTAGAACAATGAGTGGAGGGAAAAAAATTGTGATTGAGGGCCAGTCTCCGTACTTTCTCCATCCTTCAAAAGGCCATGGGCTAGCAATTAACTTGGTGATTTTTAATGGTAAAAAAATATTAACTTATGGAAAAAAGTAGTAAGAACAATGTTAAAATCCAAAAACAAGTTTGGTTTCATTGATGGAACTATAAAAAGACCAACCTTAAAGGAGGAAGATGGTCTAAGCGAGTTGAATGTTTGGGAGATGGTCAACTCGATAATTTGTTCTTGGATCGTTAATGTTATCAAGCCAAAGCTTCACGTTAGTGTTACTTATGCCAAGACCGCATGTGAGATGTGGGAAAATTTGAGAAAAAGGTCTGTCGTAGCCAACACACCCAAGATCCATAAGTTGGAAAACTGATCTTGCATCATGTCAGCAAGGATGGCTTGAGGTCATGGAATTCTACTCCAAATTAATGAGAATGTGGAGTGAACTTAAGATCATTGTCAAGGTACCTCATTGCACGTGTGAAAAGTGCAAATGTGGCATTGGGACCAAGATTCTTAAGATGGTGGAAGAAGAGAAGACCCATCAATTTTTGATGCGATTGAACGATGATATCTTTTCCACCATCCGTAACGAAGTGCTCGCTCTTAACCCATTACCTTCCCTTGACATCATATTTAACATCATTTCACAAGAAGAAAATCACAAGAAGATGATGATTGGGAGAAACTAAAGAACCGAGTCCATGGTGGCTTTTGCGGGGAGGGAGCAAGCTAGCAATGGTGGAGAAGCCCACATGCAAACATTATGGAGGTTACGGGCATGACGAAGCGACTTGCTATGAGATTATTAGATACCCTGAAAGCTGGAGCAACTGAGGTGGAAGTCATGGACGTGGAGGATGAGGAAGAAGCAACCGAGGAAGAGGCCGAAGTGGTCACAACCGCGATAGAGGAGCAGGCATGAGACAACAAATTCCACACAGGCCAAGGCTTGGACTAAAGCAGGCCCAACACCAGTCCATACCGAGAGCAACACAACAACAGTAGCAGGGCTGACCTAGGACCAACTTCAGAAACTTCTCAGCCTCATTGAAACCCCAAAACTGAGCTGTGAAAAATTATCGGGTAATCAAGCCTAGATGTTTGATAGCGGCGCCTTGTGTCATGTGACGGGCGGGTTGGCTGCAATACAAGACACCGAGCGAATATTCCCATGTTCCACTGGATTGCCAAATGGAACGCATACAATTGCTAGTAAGGAAGGACCCGTGATGCTGAATAAAGAGAACAAATTAAAACAAGTTTTATATGTTCCGTTGCATAAGTGTAATCTTATTTCCATTGCAAAATTGTTAAGGAGATGAACGGTAGTGTGATATTTTTTTATGAATTTTGTGTCTTGTAGGACTGTACTTTAAAGACCCCGATTGGTACAGGTAAGTAAAGAGAAGGAGTCTACTATTTTAAGGACGGGTCATAGGATGAGAGACAAATCACCATGGTCAACTCTGCCAATGTATGGCACAAGCGGCTAGGGCATCTTTCCTTGTAAGTTTTATTGTTATTACCTAGAAGTCTAGGTGTAATTGATGAAAAGAATAAAGATGATGTGTGTGAAACATGTTGTCATGCAAAACAAACTCGTAGTAATTTTCCTATAAGTTTTAATAGAGCTAAGTGTGTCTTTGAACTCATTCATTGTGACATCTGGGGCCCTTATCAAAAGTCATCAATGTATAGGGCTCATTATTATTTTACCATAGTATATGATCAAGTAGGGCTACTTGGGTTTATTTGATGTTTGAGAGACATGAGACAAGCCAACTATTAAAAGACTTTATTATCATGGCCAAAAATCAATTTAGGGCTAATGTCAAAGTTGTGAGAAGCCACAATAGGTCAGAACTCACATTTAGGCCAACGCAGAAATTCTATTGTGGCCATGAGATTTTGTGTCAAAGTAGTTACAATGAGACGCCCCAACAAAATGGTAGGGTTGAGCGTAAACACCTGCATGTCTCAATTGTTGCTAGAGCTCTTTTTCTCCAAGCAAGTTTGCCCACAAAATTTTGGGGAGAATGTGTTCGTGCAACCACCTATTTGATTAACAGAACACTTAGCAAGCCTTTGGATGGGAAAACACCGCATGAGGTACTATATTATTAAAAACCTTCATATGGCCACATAAAAATTTTTGGGACACTATGTTTTGCATGTAGTAAAAGAAGCAAGGATAAATTCGCTCCTAGAGGGAGGAAGTGCTTATTTTTGGGATACCCTTTCGGGCAAAAGGGTTGGAAGGTGTTTGATTTGGAAACTCAAGAGTTTTTTGTGGATCAGGATGTTATATTTCATAAGAATATTTTTCTGTAATGAACAGATTGCAAGCCTAGAGGAATCCTGTTCTCTTTCCCACAATAAATAGAAAATTGCTTATTTTTGGGATGAAGAACCACTTGGCCCAGAAACCTCGATCGTGCTTCCTCTTCATAGGATGCCCAAGATTGAATCAATGGGGAGTCTGGTCCAAGCTGAAGCTAATACCAGGTCTAATCTGAAGGGGAGCGAGGCAAAGGTTAGCCCAGCACATTCTGCATAGCCGTCTATGCGTAATAATGGGCCAGGCTCAGCGGAGTCTGCTATGCATCCTTCCTAGTCATCTGGGTGTAATGATGGGCTAGGCCCAGTGCAAATTGCCACTTAGCCTTCCCATTCTTCCCAATTGCCACCTTTGTCCATTGAAGAAGAAACAATGTGGGCCCAGCAAGAATCTGGCCCAAATCAAAATGCGGCCATTGGGATAACTTCGGCTCTGGTAGAATGGTCCAAGCTAGCACGCGATGAACAAAGGACAGCCAGGCCCAGTAAGAGACCGTCGCGATATGATGACTATCTATGCTATAGCACCAGGCCTAATGACCGTCTGACTGCAGATCACTCCTCTTATGGTAACTCACAACCAAAAAGACCCTTAGGTACTCGTTATCTGATAGCAAATTATGTCACATCTAATAGATTTTCAACTTCTCATCAAATTTTTTTAGCTGCTATAACGCGGGTAGTTGAGCCCAAATATTTTCAGGAAACAGTGAAAGATCTAACGTGGCGTTAGGAAATAGCTGAGGAAATTGAGGCACTTAAAAAAAAAAAAATAATACCTGCACAATTGAAGATCTTCCACCAAGGAAGAAACCATAAGTTGTAAATGGGTTTATCAAGTCAAGTATAATACAGACAGGAGCATTCAGCAATATAAGACACGATTTATCATACGTGGCAATCACTAGGTTGAAGGTTTTGATTGTAACAAAACCTTTACTCTGGTTGCAAAAATGACAAGTGTGAGACTCTTCCTATCAGTTGTAGTTGCAAAGGATGGGAACTTCATCAAATGGATGTCAACAATGCCTTTTTACATGGAGAATTGGAGGAAGAAGTATTTATAAGGATGCCTCCTAGTTTTAGCTCGAAAAGCACTCACAAAGTTTATCGTCTCAAGAAGTCTTCATATGGTCTTCGACAAGCACCACGACAATGGTTTGCTAAGCTCTCTTCCAAGCTGAGTGAGTATGGCTTTGTCAGGTCCTATGCCAACTATTCACTTTTCATCTACCGTAATGGTGAGGTGTTCATGGCGCTACTTGTCTACGTGGATGATATTATACTTGCATCAAACAGCACTACTGCTTCCAAAGCCTTCAAAGACTATCTTAATGCATGCTTCAATACTAAGGACCTAGGACCTTTAAAATATTTTCTTGACATTAAGTGGCTCATGGGCCTGAAGGAATGTTCCTTTGTCAGTGAAAGTATGCCCTTGAAATCATCAATGAGTATGGCCTCTTGGGAGCAAAACCTACTGAGTTTCCTATTGAGGAAAACCACAAGCTAGCGTTAGCTACAGGACAAGAGTTGAATGATGCTACGCACTGCAGACACCTAGTGGGGTGCCTCATTTGTCTCATTACCGCCAAACCCGATTTGACTTATGATGTGCACATCCTTTCATAGTTCATGCATTCACCAAAGAAAGACCACATGGAGGCCCCGCGGAGTTTCTACGCTACCTTAAGGGTAGTGGCGGTGAAGGCATCTTTCTTCCTACCAAAAATGATCTTAAGTTATATGGTTATTGTGACTTGGATTGGGGAACATGTCCTCTTTCCTGAAGATCCTTAACTGGCTATTTTGTGACTCTTGAAAGTTCTCCTATTTCTCGGAGAACGAAGAAACAAGCTACAGTTTCCCGATCCTCGGTTGAAGCTAAATATCAAGCTATAGCAGTCGCTACTAGTGAGCTTGTTTGGGTGCATATAATCCTAGCCTCCCTAGGAGTGTTTCAAAAACAACCTGTGAAGCTCTTTTGTGGCAGTCAGGCCGCCTTGCACATTGCTAGGAATCCATTTTTTTATGAAAGGACTAAACATATTGAAATTGATTACCAATTTGTTCGGGAGAGGCTTGTTTCTAGGATACTTACATTTACGCATATCAGATCCCAGCATCAACCAACAGACATCCTCATGAAGGCTCTTGGAAAGCGACAATTTGACAATTTCAGTACTTGAAAGGCAAGTTGGGCATGGTCAATCCATATGCTCCAACTTGAGGGGGAGTATAAGAAAACAAAATACATTTAGATATTATCATGTAATATTATGTGTTTGTATAAATATGGATGTATGGGCGTGCATTGAAGGTAAATGAGGAATAAAACACATACATGGTCAAAGAAGTCAAAGGCCGAATATCCCTCTCTTCCAAAATCTTCTTCTCAATTCTAAATTCTTCAGGATTTGTGGAAGAAGAATAAGATTAGAAGCGGGAATTTTTGAGCAGAATTTTTTGCCACAACATTCCAAAGAAGATGAAGATGCAAGATGCGAAGAATTCATAAGCATTCACAAACCCAGATGTCAGCCAAATCGAAGAAGAGAAAGAAGGGGGACAAGAGATGGATGGTGATATCGGGGACAGGGTGACTAAAGGTAATAGGGACCCCCCAAACTCACTGGCGACCAACTGGCCCTCTGATGGCAGGCGGCGGGGCGGGGATGGGGAAGAAAAAAGAGTCAGATGATGATGATGATGATGATTATTATTATTATTTTATTTTATTTTATTTTATTGAACTAAAATTTGACTAATTAAAAAGCAAAATCTAAAAATATATACACCCACTTGCTATAATAGGTTGTTAGGTTACCAAGTATCGAATTGACTCCTAAAGTATTAACATAATGAAATATTGGAAAAGAAAAATAGCATAGTGGCATTGGGGAAAAAAAATGAAAATCTGAGCCATCGCTTTGATACAAAAGTACCTGCTATGCAAATTGCCCTAGATTGGATGTTCCATCTTCTCTCTTCTCAATCGTTTATGTCATGCTCGTATTCTAACCCCCCCTCTCTCTTTCTTTACTCTATCACGTGCACAAACAAAAAGTGCTCCATATTTCCTTCTTCAGTACAGCCATTTCATTTTAAGCTTCGACATTTACGTTCCATAATAAGCTCTTTCCAAAGTGGCAAAGGTTTACTTCTGTCTTCTTAATTTGAGTAATTGGCACAAGCTAATGAGCTATACAGGACGGTTTTTTATTTTTTTTTAAAGAGAATTTCTTAATCTTTCCTGGTTAGGTTGAACAAAACCTCCTTCATGGAGATTGTAAAATCTCTTTCCCTTCGATTCCCATGCATTTCGGTGTAAACCCTCTGTTTTTTTGTCGAAACTCTTATGAATCAATTCGATTAACAATGACTCACCCTCATTTCTCTTTCTCTTCAACCAAAGAAGCCATGAAGATATGGGTAAAAAAAGCTCGAAGCATAAATCAACAATGGCGATTCATGTCGAGCTCCAAATATCCCAAAACCCTTAGCATGTAGAAACCTAATTTTTTTAGCAGAAAGAAAACGGGCTCCAATTAACTCACATATTTGAGTTGAATTTTTGAAATAAACGATGCCCAGTATAATTATTACCCAATTTATCTAGTGAGCTAGTTTTGAGCATGTACCCTAATACCCATCATCCCCTTCTCTCCCTATCTATGCTTTGCAATACGGTATAACAAGGCAAAAAGAATTCAACCTTTAAATGCCCAAGGCAAGAATGGTAGCTTAGAAGTTGAACAAGCAAGTGTTGTCTTCTCTTTCGCTTGAATGGAAAGGCTCAATTTTTACAAGCTTATAGAAAAGGGCCATTTTCTTCTCTATCATATAGAACAAGCATGATATTAGTATAGCATTATACATGTATTAACATCAGGACTCTTGAGTCCAATTTAGGGTAGGATACACAAGTAGATTTAATCTGATTATCTTGTATTATCCTTTTGTATTATCACCACAGACTCCTTGTAAACTCATAACGCATGTATAATCATGATTCCTCATCAATAAAAGGCATATACTGTGAGGGATGAGCACGGCAGAAAGTTCTCTCCCAGACACAAAATTACAAAAATTCTCATGGTATCAGAGCCATCAATAGATTGATCTATGGACATCTGTTTTTAGTTGACAAAATCAATATGAATGATCCAAATTCCCCTTATTATTTGACAAGTGCAGATCACCCAAGAAACGTAATCTCACCTATGATTCTTAATGGTGAGAATTGTGCAAACTGGGCAAGAATCATGACCAATACACTGAAATCAAAACACAAGTTATGCTTTGTCGATGGAAGCTTAACCAAACCTGGAGATAATACACCAAAAGTACATGCTTGGAAAAGAATAATTCAATGGTCATTGCTTGGTTATACAATGTCATCGATAAAACCTTGTATGGATTGGTAGCTTATGCGAAAAAGGCAATCGATATATGGACAGATCTGAAGGAACAATACTCACAAGGTAATGAGATCAGAATTCACCAACTAAAGCACGAAATTGCTCTCACAAAGTAAGGGAAAGCTGAAGGCGTTGTGGGATGAACTGGTAGATTACTTGTAACTGCCCACTTGTAGCTGCACAAAAGACTACAATTTCAGCAAACACCAGGAAGCAGAGAGGGTTCACCAATTCTTGATGGGACTGAATTCTGATAAATTTGGAGTGGTAAGATCTAATATAGTCATAATTGAACCTTTACCTAACCTCAATAGAGTATATGCGATGATTGTTAGAGAAGAGAGGCAACAGAACGTCATGCAAGCAAATGAAGATAGATCTGGAATTGAAGCTGCAGCGTTCAAAGTCTCGGCTGCCAGAAAATCAAGATAAGGAAACAGACCCAAGTGCACCCATTGCCAGAAAATTGGTCATGAAAGGAGCCAGTGCTTCGAATTGGTTGGATACCCTGCAAATTGGGGAACCAGACGCTTAGATTGCAATGGCTAGGGAGCAAACCGACTGAACTGCAAAAGTTCCAACAACGGGATGGATGGACGAAACTTCGGCGATGGTGTACAACGTGGATTTATGGGGATGAATAGCAGTGGAACCGGCGAAGGGTCTGGCACAGGGGGAGAGGCGTTTATGGCAGCAGTAGAGAAAGGTCCTGTGAGTAATGGGAACCTGGAAAATAATCTGAGTAAATATGGTGAGTTCACACCAAAACAATTAGAGCAATTATATGCCATGTTTAAAGAGTCCGGGTCCCACGACAGGATAAGTGGTAAGTCTTTTCACGCAATTTTTATGGATTGGGTGCTCGATTCAGGTGCCTCACATCATATGATAGGAAATCTAAAGATAATTCAAAATTGTTATGAGTTGCCTAACCGAATGCCTATAACGTTGCCTCATGCTACACAGTGCTGGTGAAGTAAGACAGGACAGCAAAAGTTGGATTGAACTTGGTTTTAAAAGGGGTTCTTTAGCACCCCAAATTGGCTTGCAATCTTATTTCAATTCGTCAATTGACAAAAGATGAACATCATATTGTCATTTATGGTGAAAATTTTTGTCTCATACAGGACCTCACCTTGAAAAAGCTGATTGGAGCGGGTGACTTGAGGCACAGGGTCTACTGTTTGAAGAAGAGTGCCGGTGGATCATTCTTTGTAGTAGACATAAAGAATATGCCATAATCTGGCATCAAAAGTTGGGGCACCCCTCATATGGTAGCCTGTCTTCACTATCTAAAACTTATGGATTTGAGTTGAATAAAGGCTTCTATGACTATTGCGATGTTTGTCATAGAGCCAAGTAGACTAGGAGTATTTTTCCTATTAGTAAGTCTAAAGCAACTAGACCACTTGGTTTGATACACTGAGATTTGTGGGGGAAATATCACACCCCATCTATGTCTGGATGCCACTATTTTCTTTCAATAGTCGATGATTTTAGTAGAGTTGTTTGGGTTTTCTTGCGAAGACAGAAATCAGAAACATACAAATACTTTGTAAATTTTTGTTCCATGGTCAAAAACCAATTTGGGTTGACAGTTCAAAGAATAAGAAGCGACAACAGCACAGAATTTACTAATGGACCTTTGCAAGAATTTTTTTTACAAGAAGGAATGTTGCATGAAACGTCTTGTGTAGACTCATCTCAACAAAATGATCGAGTTGAACGGAAAAATCGACATTTGCTTAATATGGCTCGTGCGCTTAGATTTCAAGCTTCTTTGCCTTTATGTTTTTGGGGTGAGTGCGTTCTCACCGTAGCCTACTTGATCAATAGAACTCCAATTAAAGTGAATAAGTCTCAAACTCCTTATGAAGTATTGTTTGGTGTGTCGCCTACTTATGATCATATAAAGGTCTTCGGGTGCCTCTGCTATGTACATAATCACTCCAAGTTTAGAGACGAGTTTGATGAAAGGTCAACAAGGTATGTATTCCTAGGTTATCCATATGGAAAAAAGGGTTGGAAAGTATACAATCTTGATAAACAAGAATTCTGTACTTCACGAGATGTGGTCTTTTATGAAAATGTTTTTCCCTTTGCAACCCAAAGTGAGCCCAATGGTGCAACTCTTAACCCTAGTAGTAATGAACCTATCATTGAGCCTCAGTGTAACAATCCTAGCGATACTAATGAGCGTTCCTTACCATCTGGGGATGACCAACAACAAGAAGTTAAACCCAATATTGAGCCCAATACACAGCGACAGGAGAAGGAGACATAGGCACAGGACAGTGGTGCATGATATAGTGAAGGAGAATTAGTGGCCCAACAAACGTCGAGTACTCCGAAGCGCCCCCATAGAGAAAGACGACCACCTGCTCGGCTACAAGACTATGTATGTAATGCTATGCTCTCTCAGGACCCCTCCTCATCTCCGCACCTCACAGCTTCTTCAGGTACTCCTTATCCTTTGTCTAAATTTGTTGCCTATGATAGATTTTCTGGTTGTCATCGTGCTTATCTTGCAGCTATTACTGCTAATGATGAACCAAAGAGTTTTTTTCAAGCTGTGCAACGGCCTTGTTGGCGTGAGGCCATGGCAAAAGAAATAGAAGCCCTAGAGGCCAATAAAACATGGGAATTTTCCTCTTTACCTTCTGACAAAAAATCACTTGGTTGTAAGTGGGTGCATCGGATAAAGTATAATGCAGATGGTACGATTGCAAGGTATAAGGCCTGACTTGTGGTGTTAGGCAATCATCAAGTGGAGGGAAGAGATTATTGAGAAACTTTTGCTCCTGTTGGCAAAAATGGTGACAGTCTGTTGCTTACTAACTATAGCCGTTTCACAAGGATAGGAAATCCATCAGATGGACGTGCATAATGCTTTCCTCAACGGAGACTTAGATGAAGAAATCTATATGAAGCCTCCTCCCGGGTTTAATCCATCTCAACCTCATTTGGTGTGTAAGCTTCGAAAATCTCTTTATGGGTTACGGCAAGCACCGCGCCAATGGTACTTCAAGTTGGCTCAAGCCTTGCAATGGTATGGTTTTACTTAATGTCCTCTCGATCATTCCTTGTTTGTGTACAACCGTGGTCATCACTGCCTTGCCTTGCTTATCTATGTCGATGACCTCATATTAGTTGGTAACAATCCTGTCCACTGTCAAGCGTTTAAAACATATTTAAACAATTGTTTTAAACTTAAGGACCTGGGGCCACTTAAATATTTTTTGGTGATTGAAGTAGCTTGGAACCCTAGTGGCTTGTTTCTATGCCAGCGTAAGTATACCTTAGACATCTTGCGTGAAACTGGCATGCTAAGAGCCAAGCCAAGCCCTTTTCCAATGGAGCAGCGCCATCACCTTTCCGTTGATTCAGGAGTTCTATTCCAGGATCCTTCTCAGTATAGACGATTGATTGGGTGATTGATCTATTTGACCATAACCAGACTAGACATAACATACTCAGTCCATATGCTCAGTCAATTCATGCAAGATCCTCGTCAGCCACATTGGGATGCTGCTATTCGAATACTGCACTACTTAAAATCTTCTCCTGGTCAAGGTATACTTCTTTCTAGCAGTTCTAAACTGGACTTGCAGGTTTACTGTGATTCAGACTGGGTTGGATTTCCCACGTCACGAAGATCTGTTACAGGGTACTTTGTCAAGCTGGGTCGGCTCCTGTCTCATGGAAAGCCAAGAAACAGGATACAGTATCTCATTCTTCAGCCAAAGCTGAATATCAAGCCATAGCCAATGCCACCAGTGAGGTAGTATGGATCCAAAATTTGTTAAAATTTCTCCAGATTCCTATTACCACTGCCAAAATGTATTGTGATAACCAAACTGCACTGCATATCACTGCTAACCCTGTTTTTCATGAACGTACAAAACATATTGAGGTTGATTGCCACTTTATTCGGGAAAAGATGATGGGAGGCGTTATCGTCTCCTCAGTACACTCTTTCTACAGAACAGATAGCTGATATCTTCACCAAGGCTTTAGGGTAATGTCAATTCCAATATCTCAAGTGCAAGTTGGGCGTTTACGATCCACACGCTCCAACTTGAGGGTGAGTATTAGCATAGCATTATACTTGTATTAACATCAGGACTCTTGAGTCCAATTTAGGGTAGGATACACAAGTTGATTCAATTTGATTATCTTGTATTATCCTTTTGCATTATCATCATAGACTCCTTGTAAACTCATAACACATGTATAATCATAATTCCTCATCAATAAAAGGCATACTCCGTGAGGGATGAGCACTGCAGAAAGGTCTCTCCCAGACACAATTACAAAAATTCTCACATGACATGTCTTGTTCCAATGAGATAATACTATAATGACTAATACGATATTTATAACTTTGGTATTAAGCACACTCCTACATCAAGTTCTTAAAATGAAGCCCAGTTGTAAGAAAAAAACCCTAAAAAAAAGGGTTATATTATAGGTAATGCGAGTTGAACTCTAGGCTTTTTGGTTCAAATTTCCTTGATTGAGATTTGGTTTCATTCCGAACGTCCTACAATGTCACACATTTTTTTTCTCCCAACGTCGCTGATGCTTCGGAGACCCGTGAGCTTTGAGCAAGGGCCCCATTGTGCTGGGTACAACCAAGGGGTGGGTAATCGCAAGAGCCTAGTTGATCTGTCTCGCAAGCAACATAAGCAAGGTCCAGAGTGCAATTCGCAGGATTTGATACCGGGTCTCCTCATGGAGGGTAAGAAATTGGTTTACTTTCAGAAGCCCCAATCAAAACCTTGTTGGTATTAGCAACCAAGCCATTGCCTTTATCTATCATTTTTGTATGGTACAAGAAAAGGAAGAGGTTGCTCTAGTTTTGCATCTTTGACATTAGAGACTCTTTTATGCTAATTTGTTTAAGCTAAATTTTGAAGACGGGCATGCTAGGGAGTCCACTTAGGGATGCCATTTTATGGTTAAGAATCATGTAGAGGACGGCGGTGCTGGCGAGCATTGAACAAGGTGACCATGGTTTTGCTGATCCGAGTTTCGAGGTTGTAACATGTTGTGCTGGGATACTGCGCGCTCCTTAGGCAGGAATCAATGTCATTATGGAGGACGACGTTCATCCACAATCCAAATGCTCTAGAAGAAGCAAATTCAAGACAATGTTATTGGCTCTTTTTGTTAAAGATACATATATTTTTTTCGCTCGTTGATCTTTTTAAATTTTATTGATGCTCGTTTGTTAAGCGAGGGGGGAATTGTCTATCAAATAACGTTTTTTTTTGGGGCAATCTTATAGTTTTAGTACAAGGCTATATATGAGGATGGTCTTGATCGTATAATTGCAAAAGCATCAGATGGTACATATGATATGAGTTTATTAATTCTAATATAATACAATCTTTTTTTTGCCAAAAGGAGACTCCCAATATTCCACTAGATTAGAAAGAAATTCCCCTATGACCCAAAACAAAAAGGAAAAAAAATACAGAGGTGCAGAAAAGAAAAGATAAAGGATGGATATAATGCTATAAAGTTGCATAACGAAAGAATTTGGAGAGAGATACAAATACAATTCCCTCATTTTTTAAAAGTAAATCATATAAGCGGTATTTGATTTATTGAGTGTTGATTTAAATAATATTAAAGAGCAGATTAATTAAAAAGAGAGAAAAGAAGAGAATTTAAGGCTTACTATGCTTAGCTTGGACACGAAGATTGTGCCTCATACAACAAGCCACAAGCCCATTACATGATTCTCTCATGGGCACCCACTATACAAGACCCACAATATTTCCCATTCCTCAAGAATGGAGGACCTGCACACGAACACCATTTTGTAAATTACAAATGTACCTAAATTTATAATCAATTTTGACATGGTGGAAAATTATGACATGGTGGAAAATTAATTCAATGATAATTGGTGCAAAACTTGAGAAAATCAAATGAAAAGCCTATCTAAGATTACCTGAACAATTTTCTGGTTCATATTTTCTGCAGCAATCTTTACTTCAAAACATAATAAATTTCACCAAATATGTCTAGTTCAGCACATAAATTTAATATCCAAATTTTCCCTTTTCCGTAATTAGCCATATAATCAAATATACAAATTATATGGTAATTTTGGGACTACCGTTTGAGGTAGTTCTAAAGCTACGAGCATTCCTTTTTTCCTTTTTTTAAATAAAAAAGTCTCATACCTTTTATTTTTACCAGTCCTCATATTCGGGGCTAAAATGATGTGCTATTTATCATAGGACTATAGTTCGAGATGACATTACAAGTGTTTGAGTTAACTAATAATGGAAACGAAAAAAAGGGGGGAGAATTTGAGGACTAAATTCAAAGTTAAGGGCATAATTGACCCAAAAAAATGAGAGAAAAAGTGAAAATCAGAAAGTCTGGAAGTGCTGAAAGAGCAGACTTGAAGCAAGAGAGAGGGCGGTATCAGTTGGAGTACGGAGAGAAAGACGGAGAAGGTTGTGTTTAAGTTCAATTGCTTGGTTTCAATTGGTTTAAATTCAATTAACCAATCATAAGTTGTTGCCAAATGAATGAAGGACCTCTGATTTATGGATTCAGAGACAGAATGCACGTAGCAACAGAATGATTCTCAATTAGACCTGTTACTTTACACGGGCGGATTAAATACGGTTCCGATAAAATACAGGTCGGGTGTATTTCGGGTTCGAGTAAAATACGGGCCAATGTATTTCGGTTCTGTAAGTTTTGAGTTAACTCAACGGGCTTGGAGCACCTTTTTGTGAGTTATTTCTCTTTCTATCAAAACCAAAATGTCACCATATCTATGTAATATAACTATATATAAAATTTAGTGATAGCATATGGAGTTAACATGTGGATGGTTTAGGTGGCAATAAAAGATGAGATGGCGAGTTGTTATTGGTTGAATTTGTCTTTCATTTACTAATAAAATTTATTACTGATTTTTTTCACATTTAAAGTGTTCATTATTATATGCATTTATATGTACAAAAATATTGACTTTCTTATTTTTTTTTAAAAAAACATTTATACCCAACTTTCTTGCATTTTTCTATCTATTGAAAACTGTTGAAACTTGAAATTAAGGAGTAAGACAAGATTTTTGTTTTTGGTGTAATTTTATCATGTGGGTAAAAAAAGAGTGAGATCAACGCATGATATTTTCAAGTGGAATTTTATGTCGAACTAGCAAAGTGTTATTGGTTAATTTTTTTAATTAAATATTTATACTTATTATTTATGATTTAAAATTTAAAATATTTTTATATTTTTATGTTTTAATATTTTCTTTAACATTTTATGCAGAGCTTTTAGTTCTGCTAGAGCTTTTAAAATTGGTTTAATTATAATAATTTCTAAAACATATGAGTTACAATTGTTGTCTTAATGCCTTGGTCATTATTCTATGATTTTGAAACAAATATTGATTGTTTGGCTTTTAGGTCTTGAAACTTATGCAAAAAAATACTGTTTGCAATTACCATTTAAAAGAACAAGCTATGCAACATTTATATCATATGGATTAAAAAACATATATTTATATATTATAATATTAGTAAAATACAATTTCTTAGAGAGATATTTGGTTGACAATCTATACGTTCATAACTTTATATCTTGAGCATTGAGTAAAAGATTGGTTGGTGACCCTTTTTACTCCATTCGAAGAGGGCCCATAATATATAATCAAATATTATTGCAAATTAAAATTTTAAATATCAAATACCAATATGTATTCTCTCTTCATTACTTGGTAACCTCTCATTCTTTTCATTTTACTGGGCTCACCCTTTTAAATTATCATGCTATATTCTTCAAACAATTTGAATTGTAATCTCTCATCATTTTTTTTCATTTTTATTATTCTCACCCTTTTAGATTTTCATACCAAAAGTTTCTACTTTTAATAAAATTTTAATTATCGATAAGACCTATTTCTTTTGAATATAGCATTAAAAAACTGATGCATAATATGTTAAACTTGTGCAGATGTATAATATGTTAATCATAGAATTTTAAAAAAATTTCCACATTATATATAATGTGGAAATTTTTTTAAAATTCTATGAATAACATATCATACATCTGTACAAGCTTATAATTTTTTGAGTAATCTAATATTCATAGAAGAAAATTTTAAATAAGCTAGATAATGAAACACTAAACTCTATGTTGTATTATAGGGCAGAGATGTTACACATATAAATTTGAAATGTTGAATTACTCTCTTTTGTGACAATTTTCTTACTCAGATTCATCTTATTTCATTATTCTCATGGTTCTTTTTTATTTTTGCTTTTATTTTTTAATATTATTTACTTTGTTTTTATTAATTAAAGAATTATTAACATATGCATATAAATCAATAAGAGAGAAAAAAAAAAGTCGATAAATAGATAAATTATGAATCATGCAAACAAATTTACTAAAAAGATAAAGCAACAGCCCCTGCATTGCAGGGATACAGCACTGGTTTATCACTTAAAATTGTCTGCATTTGATGAATAAGTATTGTAATTGTAATTTCTTAAAAGAATATAAAAAATATTCAAACTTTTCAATATGATATATGAATGTCATATATGGGTAGACAATAAGTCACGTTTGAATGGGTTGATCCATATATTGAAATATTAATAATGGGTCTGTTCAGAATAGTGGTTGATATACCTTTCATAGCAGTTAATCAAAGGTGGGGATTTCTTAGACTAGAGCTTGAGAAGGAGAGGGACTATCGATATGCATTGGCCATGGCACGAGATCAAGGCGTGAAGAATGTCGTGGACCTCGTGGTAGAAGGGGATTACAAGTGTTTGATTTCATAATTAATGAGGCAGCAATGTGTGGCATCCAATGTCAGGCTTATCATAGATGATATTCTACAGCTTGCTTCTTGCTTTGCGTTTTGCGCTTTTAATTTTGTAAGGGAGGGGTACAATACAGTTCATAATTTAGGCCATCTTCAACTCTATGAATAGCCATATCCTATCTTCGATCTGGTGCTAAATAGCTTGTCTGACGATATTTTAGATAACTAATATTTCCCTATTCTTTGGAGATCCCCAAAAAATGATTGAGATAGCATGGTACAAATTAATATTGACCGATATACAACGAGATAATGAATTATAGAGTTCAATTCTTTTGAAGGGGTAAAAGGGAGCGAAAGAGCTCGAAACACCAAACATCATCGCCAACAATCATCCAAGTCCAGTTCGCGTCTTTCCGACTCTTCGACCAAAATACTATGGCAATCGGTATTCTTTCTCAACAATGGTAGTCAATGAATCTACACTATCAGTTACGTAATAAAGTATCTAATTATAAGCCATTAATATATTTTACGAGTTACCTATACAACTGGTTATCCAACAGACAATAAAAAAATGAGCATAATTCATTCCAAGCAGCAACCCCAACTCCATCAAAACATTAAGAAAAGGTAAAAAAACCCAAACAAATTGCAATAGATCTAGAAGACAATCTTAAGTTGAGCTGGTGTATTTCTGAATCTAGCGCATCGCCATTGGTAAATAGTAAATGCCTTATACATGGACAAGAGAGAACAATTTGGCGAATTGAGGCTTTAGTAATCACTTATTGCTCCTAACAGCACCTAGTAACTTACTATTATCCTTTACCGTTCTCCTGCCAACTCTTTTACACATCCTTTTACAACCACCCTTACCTCTCCTAATCATTGAGATGAACAAGCCCTTAAAACACAGAGAAAATGTGTGTAGTAAGGGCCTATTCTTTTCGTAAGTAAATTAGGGTAGGTAAAAGGTTGAAATAGGTTGAAATAGGTTGAAGTGGGTTGAAGTGGGTTGAATCTTTTTATGTGATAAATTGAACTTAGTTAAAATCGTAGAAGTTGATTGAAGTAGTTTGAAATAAGTTGAAGTAGGTTGAAGTGAGTTGAAGTAGTTCGAAATTGATGTATAATTAGGGCCTGTTCTTTTCGTGGGTAAATAGGGTGGGTAAAAGGGTGAAGTGGGTTGAGGTAGGTTGAAGTTGGTATTTTTTTTGAGGTGGGTTGAAATAGGTTGAAGTAGGTTGAAGTGGGTTGATGTTGGTTGAAGTGGGTTAAAGTTGGTATATTTTTTATGTGATGGGTTGAAGTGGGTTAAAATAATAAGAATGTAACTAATATGTGATAATTTATGAAGTTATCGAAATTTTGTGAAATTTTTGTTTATTCTTTTTTATTTTTTATTTTTTATTTTTATTTTCTTATTTTTTTATTTTTTATTTTTTATTTTTTATTTTTATATTTATTTATTTCTTTATTTCTTTATTTTTTACTTTTATTTTTTATTTTTTTATTTTTCATTTTTAATTTTTAATTTTTAATTTTTAATTTTGAATTTTGAATTTTGAATTTTGAATTTTTTAATTTTTTGTTTTTCATTTTTCATGTTTTCATTTTTCATTTTTTTCAATTTTTATTTTTTCAATTTTTATTTTTTATTTTTTATTTTTTATTTTTTATTTTTATTTTCATTTTTATTTTTCAATTTTCAATTTTCAATTTTCAATTTTCATTTTTCATTTTTCATTTTTTATTTTTTTATTTTTTATTTTTTATTTTTAATTTTAATTTTCATTTTTTATTTTTTATTTTTTATTTTTATTTGTAGTTTTTATTTTTGTTTTTTAATTTTTATTTCTTATTTTTTATTTCTTATTTCTTATTTTTTATTTTTTTAATTTCTTGGTTCTTATTTTTTATTTTTTATTTTTTTAATTTATTATTTTGTAATTTATTTTTTTTAATTTTTAATTTTTAATTTTTTATTCAAAAAATAAAAATTAAAATTAAAAAATAAAAAATAAAAAGTAAAAAATAAAACAAACAATGTAAAAAATAAAAAATAAAAAATAAAAAATAATAAATAATAAATAAAAAAGAAAAAAGGAAAATAAAAATAAAAAATAAAAAGTAAAAAAATAAAAAATAAAAAATAAAAAATAAAAAATATAAAAAAAAATAAACGATAAAAAATAAAAAATAAAAAAGAATGAACAAAAATTTCACAAAATTTCGATAACTTCATAAATTATCACACATTACTTTCTTTCTCATTATTTTAACCCATTTCAATCCACCACATACAAAATATACCAATTTTAACGCACTTCAACCTACATCAACCCACTTCAATCTAATTCAATCTATTTCAACCCACCTCAAAAAAAAGTACCAACTTCAGCCTACCTCAACCTACCTCAATCGACTTCAACCGATTTCACCCTTTTCCCCACCTAATGTACTCACGAAAACAATAGGCCCTAAATTCCATATGATACTTTACAAATTATTAAAACTATGAAGGGGGTGGGTTGAAGTTAGTTGAAGTGGGTTGAAGTAGGTTGATGTAGGTTGAAGTGGGTTGAAGTTAATTTTTTTTCAAGTGGGTTGAAATAGGTTGAAGTAGGTTAAAGTTGATAAATGTGAATTGACTCACGAAAAGAACAGACCCTTAATTTACAAAAAGAGCAGGGCCTAAATGACTAGATTCTTTTAGTTAGGGTTAGAAAGGTGGGGTGTGCCTTTTGGGCTGAGCCTGGAGGCCTTTGAAAGCTTGGGCCGTTTTTTGGGGGGGGGGGGGGGGGAGCATCTGCCATGTATGAACACTTTTTGGAAAAGAGGAGGAGGTGGATTGAAGAAAAGAGGGGGGGGGGGGTGTTAAATAGAAAAAACATCATTATCATTCATCACAATTAGGAACCAAAATATCTCAAGTATACCTACACGCTGACTAGATACCAATAGCCAAAAAAAACAATAATAAAAAACTAAAAAGGAGAGAGAAGAAGACGAGAGCGTAAAGCTGGTAAAAAGTTATCTAATTCGGATATCAAAATTTATCTGACTTCGACAAATTAAGTATGCTCATGAATTTTTTGTCCGAATTTTGAATCCGAACACAATAATTTGTACACTTCAATTGTCTGAACTCAATTTTAATCCAAATTTAACATTTTTTAAATTATTCGACCTAAAAAATCAAGAACTAAATATCAATTTTTCATTTAAAATTTGATATTATCCGATGTATTTGATCCGAATTCAATTCAAATTTGAATTTTTTGCCAATGTTATGAAGCAGGTGGGTGCCCCCTAAACTTGAGTCTCCCGGGTATTTTTCACGTTCTGGAGAAATCTAGACTCCCACCCATTAAACTCTCTCTCTCTCTCTCTCTCGGAATATATTTTCAGCAACCAATCAGTGGCATGGCACTACTGTGATTGATTCTCCTTTCCGATTTCTTTTGAAATCCTTGATTTCAGATTTAGGGTTTTACTTGCATTGATATGGAGATTTACACGGGTATGGGTCTCAAGCTCAAGAGGAAGGATTGGGATGACGTCAATGATGACTTCTCGGATTTTTCTCTCTTCACCCCTGCCCGCAAAATCCGTCGCCTGGTATCCTCTCTCTCTCTCTCTCTCTCTCTCTCTCTCTATCTTTTCGTGTTACATTCTGCTCAAATTTTTTTGCGGAAATGTTAGATTTTGATTCTCTCTCTTAGGGTTCGCTCCTTGTCCATTTTCTGTATGATTCGTGGTATATGTTTGGGAGGAGAACAAATTGATGCAGAATTTGAGAGGTTTACGAACTTTTTGTTTCATGATTGCAATTGAAGAGGTGGAAAACGAAGAAATTTTAAATGCCATTCTGACTGTGATTGTATCCAATGCGGAGATGCTGTTGAGCCTGAGATTTTGTTCGAATTTTGACTAATTGATTACGTCACAATCAAATTTTTTGCTGAAATGTTAGATTTTGAGACTATGGTTCGCTCGTTCCTTGTTTTCTGCATGGTTCGTAGTATATGTTCGGGAGGAGAACAAATCTGATTGATTGCGATTATGGAGGCTGACAACAAAGAAATTAAGATGCAATTGTGATTGTGATTGTGATTGTGATTGTGATTGTAGCGAATATTGAGATGCTTTTGAGCCTGTGAATTTGTTCGGCTTTGACCTATACCTAATTGAGTGCGAATTTTAGGAGGCAGAATTGCCGCCTATAATTGAAGAAGAGGAAGCAGAAATTCCGTTAGGATATCAGCATTCTGTATCACAGGGTGCGATTTTGAATGGAGCTGGAGAAGAATTGAAGGCGTTGGACATTGAGGAGTTGCCTTTTGTTTCTGCGGATGAAGGGAAAGCTATTGTTCCATTCAACCCTATGAATGGCGTATTGCCGTCGGCCACCAAGTATTCTGTTGATCCTAATCTCATCTCGTGCTTTAAAAGTGAGTACTCAATTGTCATCTTTCCTGTTTATTTTCCTGCGCAAATTGCTATTGTCTTTCACTTTTACTGGTGATTTTTGAATTTTGAATCATGTCTTGTCTCGTCCTTTGTTTTGAGTTTTTGAATTGCTATGGCTGTCTAGCTGAGGATAAATTTACAGAAAGCTTAGACATTACATCCTAGAGCATACTGGAACCAGAATGAAATTGAGAGCAGTTAAGATTGGTTTTTGCACATTGACGATTTGTTGTTGCGTGGGTTTGGTAATCAAAAGTGAAGGCCATTCTTGGCGGGATGTATGCCTAGAGAAAGCCTGATGGGATGTTTGGTGGAGATGTCTCAGTAGTTGGATGGTCTTGTAGCTTGATGATTATGCCGACGATAGATTTGTTTGAATGCTTGACATCACAATCTTGTGTGGCGTAGGTGCTGCTGATTGATTGTAACCCAAAAAATCTATGGATTCTTTCTTCTTTCATCTGTCGTGTATCTGCCATTGATGTTACTGAAAGGCTATTACTGAGGATTTGACTTTCATTCTAAATCCAATGCATGTGTGAATTTCTTTCTTTGTTTGGGATTTCACACAATTATGCGTGCCTGCTCATTTTTGAGCTTGCAGCACTTGAATGTCATTCTTTGTTTACCTAATTAGTCACTAATGCATACAAGCAGGTGACTGAGATGCTAACTTGCATCTGTTCACAGATCAAGCAATTTTGGGAGCCCATCTAAACGCAGTTAGACCCAGCGAGGAGGATGAACCTGGAATAAACGGGGACAACAGAGAGGTGAACACGTGCAGAGCAGTCATACCATGGATCCCATCTCAGCATCTCGACCAAAGACCACCGGTTCTTTCTTCTCAAACTCAGGTATCAGAATCAATGGATGCTGAAGAAATGGAGGAAGCAACAATGGAGATTGAGAGCTATAGTATACCAGATGCTGGACGGCATGTGAGTGGGTACATCAATCACCTTTCAATCGGAGGATGCTTCCAACATCAATGGCAGCAACAACAGTGCATGATTCCGCAACCCCCTCAGAATGTCACCACTCCACTTGTATGGTACAGGTGATAGACTGGTATGCAACCCCATGGGAAAAGTGCTTGTTTTGGTGTGAAGTTTTGGACCAGCTGTCTTAGTACATGACATGAGGGGATGGTGATATCTTCGGAAGTTGAATTGCAGCAGTATGTCGGAGAACAATATATGCTGTACATATATGCTTTTCGCCATTGTGAATTAGATGGATTTCTTCTGGTTTAGACGGTTCAGAAATGGCCTTATTGGACTCATTGCTTCTGTGTATATCTGGCTGTGCAAAAGGATCTGCTGGGTTCAATGCCATATTGTATGGTTGATTGGCTCTAATTGTAGTTGTTGTCACTGGTCTCAATCTTTTCATTTTCCCCACATTGCCCCAGCGAACATGGTTCAATGTAAACAGAATGTTTGAAATGTAGCGTCTGTGTATGTGCGTCTTCTCTCTGCTCTCTCCTTTCCCCCCATGTCTCATCCAATAAGCCTGCCAGGGGTGTACTTCAGCAGCCTGTTGATGGCATGTGCGGAGACTTACGAGTTTCAAACGGTTTAACGTGGTTGATGCTATTCCCCTCAGAGTGAAAACGTGTACAATGACAATGGATGAGTTTTTCGTGGTGACGGAAGGTTCGAGTCCGAATTGCAACATGAGATCATGCCTGAGGATTTGGAAAATCTATGATGGCATTGTGTGAGTTAATCTGGTGCTACAGGCAGGTTACTAATTGTTCTTAGGGTTTGCAAAATTGATTTCATGTTCTAGGTGATGATTGTTTCCTCGGCAATGTTTTTGTGGTGGTTTTGCAAGCTAGATAAATAGACAACCTAGGATTGTGCTTTAGAAGAATGAAACTCCAACCTCAACGGTGAGGAGTTGATGCTCTTTCCATTTAACCTTACGGGAGCACTGCCACAACGAAACTGGGGAAATATAACATTACACATTTAGGGTGCGTTTGGTAGGGTTGAAAATCATTTTCCTAGAAAATAATTTTCCATGTAAAATGATTTTCAACTCATATTTTCAGTTGTTTGGTGAAAGAAAAAATGACATTTCTGAAAAATGAGTTTGATTAGCAAAAAATGAACAGAAACGCCAAAAAGAAGCACATTATAGCAAAACAATAACTAAGCAAGAAATTTAGAAAAATGAAAATTTATATTTTATTCTTTGAGGAATTATATTACAATAGTGATGTCATTCAGATCAAAGCTGTAATAATATGTATATTTTTCAATTCTTTGATCTTTCCTACTGCCTACAATTTGACTCTAGCAACTCTTATCAATTTTCCACCTTCGAATAGGGATCCAAATAAAGAAAGAAAAAATATGGTGAGTTTCTATATCTTCTTAACCCTAACGACAAATTGGAGAAGTTTTGGATTTCAAGGAAATCATAGTTGTTAGATTCACCGGTATCGACATTAGGATGATATATCTTCGGTAATTAATTTTTAATATGTTTTAATGTTCAAACTATGTATCACTGTCTTAATCTTCGATCCATATGTCGAGAAAATAGACACGGAAGAGAAAAAGAGTGTGAAAGCCAAAGAAACGTAAAATCAACTTACGCTCTATTCAAAGTGAAAATATTTTCCTTCATTCTAGGAAAAATAATTTTTCCCTAAAAACAAATTCTCCCTCCTTGTTTTACCAAGCACCATAAAATAAAAAAAAATCATTACCCTCATCAAACACACCCTTAACATCGCTGTACTAGCAGAATTTGTAAATGTCTGATATGTTCAAAATCTCAATAGACAGTTGAGCTCAGCAACCATGACTAGGAAACTCTTGATGCATCTGTATCATTCAACAAGACACCACATACAAATTTTAACACAATACAACAGAAAGAAGACAGGAGATGCAAGCCACAAAACTTCTCCTGCTGGCTTGACGGATGAACGAGCACAGTTGGTATAAATACAGTGCAAAGAGTGAATAAATTTAACCAGACAGCGGTAGACAGAGATTGGGATGGAATCTGAGGATCCCCCAGTCAGTTTTGTAATCGATTGTGTTCTCACTTGCCATTGCAACTTCAACTACTAACAAAGAGTACCTACCTGTAACAGCTATAAGCACATCTCTGAAAACTGATTGGGGAAGCATCTACACATCAATGGTCTCGCTAGATTATTTACTCACTGCTCAGTCTCCTGATATGTACGTCTTCTGTTTGTAGTATTTGTTCTCGCTGTCCACCTTCTTAGCATTTCTTTTCTGCATTTATAGGAGAACAATGACACCAATGAGGGAAGAAGCGACGAAGTGCAGGATGACACCCAGTAAAAATCCCACCAAGTCAGGGTACAAAGAGATCCAAATGTAAGCAACTTTACGCTTAGCAAGTAAAAGGTTGTTTCTAGGAAGCAATCACGTTAAAAGTGCGTACCTTGTAAGCTTCATGATTGGCCATTATACGTTGGGCCACAGAGGATGTGGTTATACTTTTGGGGCTTTCAAGCATCCTAAAAATTCCCACACTTTTGGGTACGGAATATGGATCTATGCTTCCCTGAAGTCGAGATATTCACAGAGTAAGACTGATCACCTTTTTGCTTTAGATTTAGCTATCGAAATACAAAGGTGAGTAAAAGAATGTGAGCTTACATCCACCAGAGGATTGGCTTCTGACACCGTTCCATGTACGACTAAACAAATGTTGAATGTCTTTAACTGCTCGCCATTATTGTTAACCACACGAGCAAAAAAGACTCTGTTAGCAAGCATATTGACCACTCTCAAGAGCCACAAGCATAGACATGGCATATATCTAAATATGCATTGCCTCAGACCCATAAGACATTCACCGCATGAAAATTTGATAGTTTGTTAATGGATTAATTTGTTAATGAATCTAAAAATTAGACCTGACAAATGGGTCAACCCCATTAGGGTTCGGGTGGGTTGGGCTGTGGGTCAGTGAGATTTCAGTTTGCTTCAAGTTTGGTTTTGTCATTTCTTTGTTTTGGTTGGCTTCAGGTCTGTTGATTTTAGCCCAATAAACTTGTCTTATAAAGAAAAGTAACTTTGGAGGAAATCCAGGTCGGATCCAGGTTAATCCGGGTTTTGGTCCCTGCGCGGGGGGGGGGGGGGGGGGCGCTATTTCAGCTATCAGTAGGGGTATGGGTTCAAGTCATTTGTTTCAGCTTTACATCTCAAGTCAACTTTGCCAAGTCCAATTAAAATGAAGAGCTCTTCTAGGGAAAGCAGGCATTCAAAAGTTACCAATAAAGGGGCCTTGAAACTAAATGACGTCATTCACACAACCTGGAAAATGGAAGATTGTTTGGCTTAAGGTAAACTGGTACATGAATATCTAACAATTCTTACCGTGTCACGTTTCCATCTTTCTAATTCATATTATCTCTTAAATATGATTTTACAATGAAAATTCAATAATCTCAATTCACACAAGCAGTGATCCCTTTCAAAATTCCACTGTTGCCGATCAAACATTCGCACCTAAAGGTATTCCTACAGCTCTGACACATGGGAGTTTTTGTTATTTTATTTTTTTGGGGTCGGGGTGAAAAGGCTCTTCCACATGAGTTCAAAGGGTGCAAGTCACTACACCCTAAAGAAAGTTGATCACCACAATATTCTTTCATATCACGTTCTGATTTTTTTAATTTTTTTTTAAAATCTAGCCAATGAGTATTCTACCAATGCACAACCATATTTCTGTGAAGTCCAGCTATTTTGCCACTATAGGTCACAATATGCCAGGCGAAGATAGCTCAGCAAATAAAAAACAAATCACAGTTTCCTGAGCTAGATGAAAACAGATTACTAGCAACAAGAGAAAAACACGAACCATGTCCAAAGTAACCTCCCATGGTGCGCCCATGATGATTTCATCAACATAACGACAACCCAGTACACTTAGACTACGCTCATGCAGATTCATCAATGGATACCGAGGACCTCGAATTTCACTGTACAGCATAAAAACTCAATTATTGAAGATCCATTAAGAAAGAGAAAAATCCTAGGATAAATGTCGTACTGTTGTCTCAGTAACCTAAAACAGGGACAAAGCATTTGCATATGCAAGCCTCTTGGTGACGAATTAAAGTCCTTTTGAATAACATTCTAAGGGTGGTCAAAGCTACTTTATATCATCATGTAAGTTCTCTGCCCTATAGTTGCTAGTACAATCACATTAAGACTAGAAGAAGCTGCTCTCTCTAATATTTTTGAAATCTTGCCCTTTCATATCCAATAAATCATAGGCTCTGAAAGTAGATATGCACTTTCACGTCTCCATGCCAACATATACATATGCTTGTACTTAGACAAGTCAAGAAAAAATATACCTGACAGTTTGGTCTGTGTAAATACCAACAAGTAAGAAATCTCCAAGCTGTCGAGCAGCTCTAAGTACCTGTATTCACATGAGAAGCAGGATTAAGAGCCAGGTTAATAAGACAGTTAGAAAAGAGGAAGGAAAATAAAGTATGGAAAAAATGAAACAACAGACTGCAGGCATGAATATCAAAACGTTTGCAATACCTCCAAAGCACACAATCCAAAACATGCAGGTGTCTAGCAATTATTGTTATGGACTTCATCCATAAGAATGGGATAAATCAGAAAAACAAATACCAAAGAATGGCACATGCAAAATGGATACTCCATATGGTTAACAACTACACTAGGTTTCGTTTCTTCTCTCTCTTTTCCAATCATTTCTTTTTATTGTTGCAACACATAGTACAAGGTGCACACTAAGCAGAAATCCCATGATGCAATCTTACAAGAAAGGAAGAGAATTAATCGTCCCAAGCTTCAATACTAGAAAATAATTCAAGTATAATGACTATCAATCCCACGGAAATAACTTAATCATTCACGTTATTCATAAACAAAAAGTTAAGTTGATAATGTAAATCTAGCATTTTTCTAATGAGAATCATAACAGGA
Source organism: Carnegiea gigantea (assembly GCA_029747015.1). Taxonomy (NCBI): domain Eukaryota; kingdom Viridiplantae; phylum Streptophyta; class Magnoliopsida; order Caryophyllales; family Cactaceae; genus Carnegiea; species Carnegiea gigantea. Next base: position 414,569 of record JAKOGI010000270.1, on the reverse strand, counting down.
AGATACAGAGATAGGGAACTTCAGATTTCACCTCAACATGTCCAGCGTGGAAAAGATCAAATGCTCCATCAATGTATACAACACGCGCATTTGGTCCAGGGCCCTTCAATAATAAAGAAGGGTGAGCCAACAGAATCATGAACAAGGCCAAAGTAAAGTAGAAGAATGCAAGCAGAACTAAACAAAACAAAGGACATCCCTAAGACTTAAAGAATGAACTGAATTATTACAATTTCTATGACCAAGGGCTCTTGAGGAGCATGGTGGATATCCCCCTCCCCCTCGGGCCTTGGGTTCTTTTCCTCTTTACCAGCTAGTTGATAGTTCAACCAAATTCATCCTCAAAACTCAACCTACATGATGGCAATTCCAAATCAGACGCCAAGACCAAATGGCTTCCTTATTAACCACACTGCACCAAGCCTCCAAAGCATGAACTCACAAATTCAAGTAAATATTGAACTTGAGACTCAAGAATCGTTCGACAAACTCAATATCTATTCTGCAGATAATATATAATTAATAAACATCCATAGATCGTAAGTGGAGCATGGTATAAGGAGATCCATATGAAAGTAGCACTGCCTCCAGAAAACAGAGAGGCTATTTCTGGAAGACAATCTGCTTTTCTCTTGTGAAAAGGCGCAAAAGACTAACACTATCTCATGTAAAGATATAAAGGCGACTAAAAGATGAAAGTAGCACTAGGTTTAGCAATTAGCAGAAGTGCAGAACCAACAGATCCTAAAAATTAATTTCTGGCAATGAAAGCAGAAGGAGAACTCTAGTAATGAAAGTTCTAGGAGCAAGGTCCAGCTAAAGACCACTGACCAGTGACTACTGAGGTAAAAGCATCGTGTCAGAGAATTTTGTCTAATTCCTCTTGTGAGAACCCCTGAAGGACGGCTGTTTTCAAGAAAGGTGCTAAACCCAGTGCTCTCTAGAAACACCATAATGGTCTATAGAAAGAATGAACCATTGCTCATTTGCCACTACCAGAACACAGTGGAGAAAATAGAAAATACCGCAAGAAATGCTGAAATAGTGAACTAGCTTTTCTCTCCTGATCAAATCAAGGCAACCCAAACTATTCGCCAGCAGAACTGAGGTTACCTGTACCACAGTCCTGCCTTTATCAATGTTAACCCTAAATTGGCCTCATCCAAAAATAGGTTCATAGGGAAAATGATGATAGTGACAACCCAAATGCGGAACTTCCAGAGTAAGATCCTCAAAAATTTTCTTCTGCTCCTGTTTTGAGTTTCTAATTTCTAAATAAAATAGAAGCTTTTAGTGAGGAGCATACCTATTAACTTTGCTTAGGATTACAAAAGTGAAAAAAAAAAAAAAGAAAAGAAAATTAGACAATAACCACACTCAGATGTCAATACCTTCCCAGTAGAAAACTGCACAATGCGTCTGGAGGTGGGCAGAAAATGAGATACATGGCCAACTCTGGGCTGCTTATCTTTAGCAGTTTGCTTTATACTACGAGGTTCCTCATAAGAATTTGGATCATCATTATCTTCACGTTTATCTTGTATAGTCGAAAGTATTCTTCCTATGAACAAATCGAAAACTCAAGTGTTAATGAGTACCAAGCAAGAATTCAGAATTTCAGATTATCAGAATGATCAGATAGACGACATAGAAGAAATAGTACCTACAATATCTGTGCTTGAAACTCCTTCTGTGCGTTTAATCTGTTTGTAACGACCCACTTTCTTGGCCAACGCATAAGCATCCGTACCATCTGGAAGCAAGCATGGATCATCACCATGTATAATGTAGTCAATCTTGTATTCATTGAACAGAGTTTTCATGAATTGCTCAGTGATTGCATAAGGGGCATTTGGAATGACTTCATCCACCCATTTTAACCCACGAACAAGTGCCAACCTAAAAATGAACTCAATTAAGAAGACTACTATAGTAGCAATGCGTAATCACCTATTCAAGAATCTTTAGAAGAAAAAGACTGAAGGGCAGAAGCCATAGGCAGGAATACAAAACAAAAACTAACAGGACATAGCCAAGACAAATTAATTTTTCGAAACTGGGCACTACCTCATATTTTGTTATGTTTGGTTGCAGGACAACAGCTATGCTTCAAGTAAATAGAAGACAAATCATAGACCATCTATCACTGCAAATGCACATTACAATCTCTGCACTCTTTTGTTCATGAACATACACCTTGATGTAATCACTATTCACTAAACCTCTCACCTCAGGCTATGAAACATAACCACAAGTACAATAATTCCCAGTTCTATCTTCGCAATCATCCTCTATAATCTATTAAATGCAAAGCAGCTTCTAGCTAAGTGCCCATCGTTCTTCATACCATAAAGAAAAAGGCAGATGTAGAAAATCTAGCCATAGTATCCCAAAAGAACAAGACCAAGATTGTTTACAAGCAATAAGAAAATCACAATTTAAAAATACATGGTACACAGTAAAATCATGACTACCTTTCTTCCATAGACAAAACTGGAGGACCCTTGTTGGCCAAAATCTCTTCATCGCTGACAACACCTACAACTAATTCATCTCCTAAAGCCTTGGCCTGCCTCAGTGCATTTGCATGGCCATAATGCATCAAATCGAAACATCCATCCATGTATACTCTGACATGCTTCTTCCCTTGTGCTTGCTTTTTCGAAATACGGAAGCCGGGCCACAGAAAAGGCACATACTGAAAGCCAATTCCACAAAAGTAGCTCGTCGAAAGGCCAAGCAGAGCAACTGTGATCATTATTCCTCCAAATACATGAGGGTAGTAGCACGCTCCATCCCAAATCGAACTGTTACTTTCATATTCCATCTTTCACAAAACCCAGATGGCCACAGGGCCACTGGGCTCAATCAGATGGTACGGAACCGAGCTGCAAGGGGAAAACCATTATTTATGTTATCAAGACAGTGCGACTCGGACGCAACTACTAATGGCATCAGCAATTGGACCAACAGGCGAGCAATCTAAGGCACATGCACAGCTCAAATTTTTGCTTTCCGGGCAATCAAATTCAAAACCTAGAGAACAATGTCTGTATGGCCCCAAAAAGAAACATCACTACTTCAACCTAGTACAACCCAAGGACAATTGAAGAGCAATTGACTAGAAACCAAAAATAAGGAGCTTGTAAAAAGGTCTCCGAGCTCTTTGTTGCAATTATGGTTCCATAAATGAAAATTGTATAAGGTAATCAACACAGATACTACCAATAGTTCCAATGCCCCCCCCCCCCCCAAAAAAAGGAAAGTGAGTAGCCATGCAGTATAGTACAGTACTATATACTTCGCACTAAATTGACCACTCGGGCCAAATTTTGATATGTCAAATCACCAAATTAACTCCTCCAAATCACTGAACATAAACTATTAAAACTATAAAAATCGAAATCTTCAACAGTACTGTTTCTAATCCAGCAAAATCCCATTAAGCAACAGCTGATATCAACATTCTCCACAAAATTTTCCCCAGAAGCATCAGAGAACATGTAAACAACAATCTGCACAAAAGAAATCATCAACTACCTGGGCAAGATCTGATCGACAATTCAGAGGAACAGAGGAAAAAAGAAACTACCCACAAAATTTTACGATCGGGGTATCAACGTAACACCCAGAAACAGAACTTTGATGCTTAAAAGTGAACGGACGAAAACCCACAAAAACAGAGGAGAAACTCCTTAAAGAACGAATCTGAATCTTACCCCCTTTTTAATATTTTTCCCGCTTTTCCTTCTTTTTGCGTGCCCCTTTCCCTGCCTTCGATTGGAAGAAAGACTCCCCCACAACCACAGAAACGCAGATGTGAGAGAGATGGAGGAAGAAAGGTCAATTTGGGGTTTGGAAATGGCGTTTAAATATGCATAAACATCCAAACTTTGTCAATAATTTGCGTACCAAAACTACCCAGAAAAACACCCGTCACTGATGAGCAATGCAAGTTCAGAATTTGGCTTCCTTTTCTTTAGGGAAAAAGGGGGCGTTTGCGTATAAACTTATCAATTGCTTGGCGTCGTCAAAGTGTTGAGTGCTGGTGAGAATCTCACCATGAATAAGGGGGAAAAAAATCAGTTAAATAGGGCCAATAGGTCAACATGCAGACCATAAATCAGTTTTAAAATCAGGGTGTGTCTATCTTAATCGCTTTGAATTTCAGTTGCAAGCCCTCAAAATGAATTTCAGTTGCAGTTATGGGACAAGTCACATGTAGGCTCTGTAGATTTCGTCGTACGTAACTCGATTGCAGTGGATCTCCTTTTTTTTTTTTTTTTTTAAATAGTGTTTTGGTTGAACTTAGTAATTGGATAAAAAATTTTGGTTTCGGGGGAAAGGGGTGAACCTTACAAAAGAAATTAGAAACGAAAAAGGTGCAAAAGTATATGAGCATGGATACTTCGTAGATGAATCAAGTATTGATCTTCCTAAAGTAGTGCAATATTGACGAGAAAATCAATATTCAAGCCAACACCATCGTTGTTGTCTGTCATCAACCTCCAAATGACAATGGGCTTCTCTCCTCTTTTTATTTGCCGTCCTTTTCCCGAAGTACCTGCAACGAAGGGAGAAAACCTCACATCTTCACGGAGTAAACATTGTTTCTATCTCCTTAACCTATCTTAGTTGCTGAAAGATTATGATGACGATAATAGGGTTTTGGAACACTTTTGTTCCCATATTGACCAAGATAACTTTTTGATCCAGAAAATATGATTTATTGGAAGGCCTAAAGATATTCAATTGTAGGAGAAGCCCAACCGGACATAGCGGGCCCAAAACGGGACCCTTGGGCTACCACCAAAGGCTCAAACGGAGCAAGGAGACGGAAGCCAACCTTGGAGGTCTTCCAACGTGAAATTATCATCCTATCCACTGTTACAGGAGTTATAAATATTCACCTATCCGCCTCGGGAAAAGGATTCGGACTCTGACATAATTGACTTTACTTTCTCTCTTTATTGCATTTATACCTCTTGGACCCTCCTTTGATTTGACCGTTGGAGAGGCGTTCCCCGGACTACAACCCGGGCGTTCCTTTTTTACAGGTCCGACCAAGGAGAGGAGCCCGTCAACCGATCTATATGTCCATCTCATAAGCCCGAGCTCTCACCCCACGTTATCTTTAACAAGGTACAGGAAAGTTCTGAAACAGATTTGGCACTGTCTGTGGGGAAAAGATCGGTGAACGATGGCAGCCAGTGGCGCCACGCGGGCAGGGGCTAGGAGAGATAAAGCGCCCGTCACGGAAGCATCATTCCCTCCTGAGGTCGTGCACGCCTCAGAAAGTTCTCGGGCGGATCCTCGGCAGCTTGATCAACCTCCGCCCAGGCAAGAGGCCTATGTCACGGTAGATGCCCTCAAGAACTTTATGTCCACCATGACAGATGCCATAATGCAGCAAGTCTTTGAGTAGGTAAAGAAGGTGGTGGAAGGCGCAAGCTCTGTGAGGCCTCTCCCCCGTTTTGAATGTGTGCCTACCATTGGCTGCGAACCCTCCCGCAGGCACGACCCTGCAACGTCCCCCCGCCGCAGTGAGAGGATGCAAGAGGCCCCTCATGCTAACGGAGACGGGCGGTCATGGGAACAAAACCGCGACCATTCTGTTGGGGCCAACGCGCACCCTAACTATCGCCTAGGACACGGACATCCAGCAAAGTCAACCACGGCCTCTACGCTGTATGCAACACACTCTCGATGAACCACTTGGTTTGAAGAGCAAGAACAGACCTCGCGCCCTCGGAGAGGGGTCTCCGAACAACGGCAGACTCCTGAGCGTTGTTCTGACCATGAGCGTACCCGAAGTCCCCTTCGGGAGAGGCACAGGCTGCGGTCTGGCCAATATGATCGGACTCCGCCTGGATCCCCGAGAGGCGGTCCTCTCCGAAGGAGTTTGTCCCTGATAGAGGTGGAAAGGCGTCTGGAAACCCCCATTAAAGTATCCGGCACGGCCGCTCGGGCAGGGCCGTCCCATTCTCCACACCGTTCAGGGCAGAGATCGTCAACGCTCCACGATATGGGAAGGTGAAGATGCCCACCAAGGACCTCTATGATGGCACGACTGATCCTGAGGAGCACCTAGGGGTTTATAAGGCATAAATGTACGTCCAAGACGTGGACGATGAAGCGTATTGCCGATATTTTCCCGTTAACCTGAAGGGAGTGGCACAATCGTGGTTTAGCGGCCTGCCACCTGGAACCATTTCTTGCTTCCAAGATCCGGAGGACAGGTTCGCTAGTCAGTTCATCGCCAGCCGAAAAGAGAGGTGAACCAGCATGCACCTCTCCAAAATTAAGCAAGGTCCGCGAGAATCTCTAGCAGACTTTGTGAAACGTTTCCATCAAGAGGCGGTCCTGATCCCGGACTTGAAGGACGGGGTTGCGTACACCTCCTTTCTAAACGGCTTGAAAAGTGGATAGTTCAAGTTCTCTCTAGCCGAGCAGAAGGAGACCACTCTTGTAGAAGCACTGAGGAAATATGCGGACTTCATCTGCGCCACTGAAATCTGCGCTGATAGTTCGAATGCCCCAAGAAGGGCTAAAACCTCTGCGGATAGGAATCCTAGTAGAGGTGACAGGAACCACAACTCAGGTGATCGGAGGCTGTGTCTTGAGGTTGTTGGTCCGCGGTTTACCATGGACCCTCGAAGCTTTCTCATGGAAGTGAGGGATCTTCCCATGCTAAAGTGGCCGCCCCCGATGACCTCGACACTTAAACCCCAAAATGCGCGAAATTACTGCGAGTTTCGTGAGCAAAATGGACACACGATCGCTGAATGTTGGAAGTTGAGGAAGACTCCTCACGAGCTGGCGGATAAGGGGCAGATTGACCGATTTTTGAAGCGGGGTCCACTGTTCTTACGAAAGGAGCGTGAACCCGCACGGCCCGAGCCATGGGACGAAGAATGCTCCACTGAGATAGTAGCAACTATTGTCGGCGGATATGCCGAGGGCATTACTCGGTCTGCTTGGAAGGCTCAGCTTTGGGGGGCCCAGCAGCTCCTTTCCGCCAAACAAGAAAGTCGTGTTACAGTCCCCACTATGGTGTTTGGCAGAGAACAAGGCCCCCGTTTCACATCCCTATATAACTATCCACTGGTGGTAGAAATGAAGGTGGCTAGTGCGATTGTACAGAGAATCCTCATTAACACAAGGAGTTTCGTGGACATTATCACTTGGGACTGCCCGAAGAAGCTGACATATCCGGGAAGGAACATCGTCCCTCTGGTCCATCCAATCCTTAGCTTTGAGGGGCAGGACGTGAACCCTATCAGAGTGATTCGCCTTCCCTTACGCTTTAGGGACAAGGTAAAGGCAAAGAATTTGGAGGTGGACCTTTTGGTCGTGGACGTCCCCACAGCTTACAATATCATCCTAGGGCAACCTACCCTACACAAAGTGAAGGCTATCATCGCTCCCTACCTACTTCAGCTTCAATTTGAAGCTGATGATGGGAGTGTAGGCACAATACAAGTAGACTAACACACAGCTCGGGAATGTTATTTAGTGAGCATTCGTGCTCTTATGGAGCGGATGAATGAGCGAGGGCCTAGCGGTCCGCTAGCAACCGGTAAGAAGCCTAGGACCGAGCTTCCTCCTATTCCTCCAACAGCCACGGAGACTTTGATTATACACACCCTAACCTCGGTCAAGCCTGATTGACCTCGTCCCGAGGCCGCAGAAAGTATGGAACAAGGTCCGTTAGAAGAAAAATGCCATGACCGCACGGTTCAGATAAGCCGAGAAGTAGAAGTCGCCACCCACCACTCGCTGATCTCTCTCCTAAGGAAGTACCAGGATGTATTTGCTTTCGGTCCTTAGGAAATACCCGACATCGATCCAACCATCATGGAGCACAGGTTGAATGTAGACCCGATTCACAAGCCGGTCATTCAGAAGAAACGACACATGGGCCCAAAAAGAGCAGCCGCAGCAACTGCAGAAGTTCAGAAATTTCTTGAGGCAGGATTCATCAGAGAGTGTCAGTATCCCGAGTGGATCTCAAATGCGGTCTTGGTAAAAAACCTAACGGGAATTGGAGGATGTGCGTAGACTTCATTGATCTGAACAAGGCCTGTCCAAAAGACAACTACCCCCTCCCAAAGATCGATAAGTTAGTAGACGCCACTATCGGGCACGCCTTGTTGAGTTTTATGGACGCTTTCTTGGGATACCACCAGACCCTCTTATGCTCGAAGGACCAGGAGAAGACCATGTTCGTCACTGATCGAGGCCTATACTGCTATAAGATGATGCCTTTCGGGTTGAAGAACGCGAGGGCTACATATCAGTGACTCGTGAACAAGTTATTCGAGCCCCTCATTGGGAAGACCATAGAAGTCTACGTTGACGAAATGATTGCGAAGAGTACACTCGACGATACACATAGCCAACACTTGCGGCAGACATTCGTTATACTTCGAGCCTTCGGGATGAAGCTTAATCCAAAGAAATGTGTATTCGATGTACGTCCAGGCAAATTCCTCGGATTTATGATCAGCAACTGGGGAATAGAGGCTAATCCAGACAAGATCCAGGCCATCTTGGACATAAGGCCACCGAGAAACATCAAGGAAGTACAGTGACTGACGGGTTGCATTGCGACCCTGGGGCGGTTCATGTCTAGATCTGCTAACAAGTGCCAGCTGTTCTTCCGCATCTTGTGGTGATGAGCTAACTTCACCTGGGATCAGGAAGCCGAAGAGGCCTTCCAGGCACTGAAGATATACTTAGCTCAGCTACCCAAGCTAGCGAGTCCTCTCGTGGGGGATACACTTCTACTCTATTTGGCCGTCTCAGAGCAGGCCATTGACGCGACCCTAATGGTGGACCGAGCAAAAGAGTAAATCCCGGTATATTATGTAAGTCACGCCCTAGCTGGGGCCGAGATAAATTATTCCCTCATAGAGAAGTTTGCATACACACTGGTGATGGCTAGTTGAAAGTTGCGGCCTTACACAGAAGCCCATAAGGTCATCACTCTCACTGACCAGCCCTTGAAGAACATCCTTCATAGGCTGTATTCTTCCGGCAGGCTCCTAAAGTGAGCTGTCGAATTGTCTCAATATGATCTGACCTTTGAATCACGGCGAGCCATCAAAGCCCAGGCCCTGGCCGATTTCTTGGCCGAAAGTACTGCTCCCACTACAGACAACGACCCGCCCCCTCGTCCGTGGAATCTTTACGTCGATGGTTCATCCGCAAAGGATGGAAGCAGAGCAGGCCTCATCACTGAGAGCCATGGCGGTGACTAGCACAAGCATACCTTGAAGTTTATGTTCAAGACATCCAACAATGAAGCCAAATATGAAGCCCTGATAGCGGGAGTACAGTTGTGCTGCACCGCAGGGGCCAACTCGGTCCGGGTATTTTTTGACTCCCAGTTCTTGGTCAGCCAGCTCAATGGAGAATACGAGGCCAAGGACGACACTATGGCGGCATACGTTTGGCGAGTACGGGAAGCTATCAAACTGTTGAAACACTTTGTAATAACGCACATCCCTCAGTCAGAGAATCGGTAGGCCGATGCGCTCTGAAGATGGAAAACCTAAGAACGTCTAGTGGGAGACCTTGCCGGAGAGAAGCATTGATCCTCATGAAGTATTGTGGCTGGATAAGAGCTCGGCATTTATGGACCCCATCTGCGCATACCTTACTGACAGTACTCTACCTGCGGACCCAAAAGAGGTCGACCGTGTAAGGCGACGGTCCAATTGGTTTATCCTGTACGAGGGGATGCTATATAAAAGATCATTCGCCCGGTCCCTCCTACGCTGCGTGACCCCAGAGATGGGGAAGAAGATACTTGAGGAGCTACATAAAGGGATATGCAGCTCACACATAGGAGGTCGTGCACTGGCAGTCACAGCTGTACGTATAGCTACTACTGGCAAAGCCTACGAGAAGATGCCATGAACATTGTTCGCACCTGCAATAACTGCCAAAAGTTTGCCCCCATCCAGCGGCTGCCCACCACTCCTCTAACGCCTATCGTCAGCCCCTTACCCTTTGTCACTAGGGTATGGATATACTAGGGCCTTTCCCTAAGGCTACAGGGCAGCGCAAGTACCTCTTCATCGCTGTGAATTACTTCACAAAGTGGATCGAAGTCGAAGCAGTGGCATCCATCACTACCGCCGAAGTACGAAAGTTCATTTGGAATAACATCACCCGTTTCGATGTCCCCCGTACGATGATTTTTGATAATGGACGGCAGTTTGACACCACTAAGATCACGGGTTACCTCAACACTCTAGGGTGCTAAGCCAGGTTCACCACTGTCGCACACCCTCAGACTAACTGTCAGGCTGAAGCAGCTAACAAAGAAATCCTACATGGCCTGCAAAAGAAAATCGATGACACCAAGGGTAAATGGGCGGATGAGTTACCTGGTGTACTATGGGCACTGCTCATGACCGAGAAAAAGGTAACAGGAGAAACACCGTTCATGCTGGCATACGGGTCAGAGGCCATCTTATCGGTCGAAGTTGCACTCCACACTCACCGCCCTATAACATTTTAGGAGGAGTTAAACAACGGAGCGCTCCAAGAAGCTTTGGACCTCCTCCCCTCGGTCAGAGGAGATGCCCTCCTCCGAGAGGCACTCTACAAGCTCCGCATCGTGCGTCTCCATGACCGGATGGTAAAGCTACAGCCAATCCAAGTCGGAGACTTCATTCTTCACCCTATGGAAGTTGTAACACGCGAAGCGAACATGACAAGCTCACAGCCATAGCACGGAAGGACCATTGAGGGCACACCTGTCCCAAGGACTTAGCACAGCAGCAACGTGCGGAAGTACTACTCATAGTTTTCCCTTTGTAAATGCCCGACAAATATGTATTCGTGATTCACAAGAAATAAATACAAGGCTTATGAAGGCAATTTCTTATGCAACACTATCTTACCCACCTTACGCCCAAAATGGAGGCTAAAAGTCTATGAGCACGGCCTTATGGTCGGTCGCTATACTTTTACCCCCAATGGGGGCTAAGAGTCCATGAGCACGGCCTTAGGGCCGGTCGCTATATTTTTAGCTCCAATAGGGGCTAAGCGTCTATAAGCACGGCCTTACGGCCGGTCGCTATACTTTTAGCCCGGCCTTAGCATTGGTCGCTATACTGTTAGCCCCAATGAGGGCTAAGAGTCCATGAGCATGGCCTTACGGCCGATTGCTATACTTTTAGCCCCAATAGGGGGCTAAGAATCCATGAGTATGGCCTAAGGATCGGTCGCTGCACTTTTAGCCCCAATGGAGGTTAAGAGTTCATACGCGCAGCCCAAGGTACGTTCACGTAGCTATACCCCCAACCCTAATAGGGACACAGGGTCCCTGCGTACAAGATCAACTGTGTCTACCACTTGTTATTTCTCTTGGGGGCTACCACCTCATAGAATGCAAGTTAATTAGCAAGGCAAATATAAGGGCAAGTAGATAAGCAAGAATAAGAGAAGCAACAATTGGACAGACAAGTAATAAAGCAGAAGGTTCCGTGCAAAAAACTTAGAAACTTTTTCATTGATTGAGCGAGTACAAACACCAATATTCAAAAAAGAAAGGCAAAAAAGACCAAAACCCTCGGGGCTGTGAATATCAGGATCTTCATTGTGGTCACTACCTTCGGCGGCCCCAGCTCAATCACCTTCGGGGTCAGGGCTCAAGGCCTCCCCATCCAGAGGCACAGTTTCCTCATTCTCTAGGCCACCCTCGATAGCGGCTGGCGGATGAAACTCCATCAACTCGGGATCTTGGCCCTCGGCCTGAGCCCGGCAGCGATCTTCCAAGTACTTAACGTACGCCTCAAAGTAGCCCTCTTCGCTGAAGACCTCGGGTGCCATGGTCAGCAGGAGCTCCCAAAACAACTCGGCGCTCTAGTCGTAACCCCGTTGATAACCCTGGTCCTCTACCTTAGTAGACCTCTCAGCCTCGGCTTCCACTTGGGAGCGAGCCTCCTTTAGCTGGCGCTCCAAGTCTGTCTTCTCGGCCTCAAGAGCCCCCTTTTCCTTCTTCAGCTTCTCAGAGCGATGTTTATACTTGGCCGCTGTTTCCTCCCATTTGTGGCGCTCGGCTTCAAGGTCATGTATCCGCTTCTCTAGGGTAGAAATGGACGGCCTCAATTTCGCGACTTTCAACGCACGAGCAAAGATCTGAAAAATGCTCAAGACGTTTAGTTAAGGGAATTTTGCAGAAAACAAAGAGTGCACACCACAAGTTTAACCCCACCTCGGCCATGGCCACATGCTCCTCATCAACCGCAGACACCTCCGCGGAGTCATCCAGCACCAGCAACCACGGCGTGGCCAGTTTCTCCACTAACGCTCGCTTGGCAGGAGCGTCGACTGCCAGGAAGTCTGAGGGAGGGGCTTAGGTGTGCACTGAAGGCTCTCCTGCTGGTGGAGGTATAGATCCCTCGTCTTCTCGAGACCCACTAGTAACAGGTGACCATGGCCTTTCATCGGAGGCCGAACGTCCGACCGACCTTTGACTCTTGGTAGGCCCCTCGAGCCCTTTGCCTTTGGACGAGAGAGCCCCAGCCCTCAGGGGTGTGGGAGCAGACCCCGCGGCCATATCACGCCCGTCTTCAGTTCGTGGACGCTTGTGGGGAACTAAGTGGGGAAGGTTCAAGGACCCCACAACTGGCTTCTTACTGCGAGGAACTAGGGGCGGAGCCTATAGAGTAGGAAAGTCAGTAAGCATACAAAGACTCAAGAAGAACTATAAGGAAGAATAAACGCATAGTGACAGAGGGTGAACCTTCTTGGCCTGCGCCTCCACGCGCTTGCGCCGTACCTTCTCATGGACCTTCTCGGCCTCGGTAGCAACCTGCTCGACCGTAGCATCCCCGGACTTCAAGGGCGACAACTTCGCCCTCGCTTGCTCTGCACAAGATAAAAGGGAGTCAGGTCAGAACCAGGGCTGGGCAATGGACAGGGGCCCCAATGGGTAGCTCAGATCAGGCCTGTCCAAAAAGCATTGAGGCCCATTTAAAGTTTAAATGGACTGGGCTGTTAACGGGTCTCACAATTAGGGCAAAAATTGGGCCGGTCACGGGCCAAATAATGGGTAATGTTTAGGCCCTGGTTCTCGTTCTCCTTCTCCAGCACGTTGTCGTTCTCATTCTCCTTCTCCAAATCTCCAGCAAGTTTGAGTTCTCTTTCTCCTTCGATCTCTGTATCTAGCTCACGCCCCCCCTCTCTCTCTTCTGCGTCTCTCTTCCTTCCCCACCGGCTGCTCTGGTTCTTCGTTGCTTGCTCTTTGGTCATAGATTGAAGTTGAAGCAAGGTTTTTTCGATTTGTGCTCATAGCTAGAGTCGCGGCTACTTCTTGCTTCTCACAGGTTAGCATCTGTCATCCTCATGTTGAATTTTGATGAATTTTGATATGTTGTAGATGGGATTTAGTCCAATTTGTTCGAATTGCTTTCTGGGTTTTCTGTTAGAGTTTTGGTTTTCTGGGTTTCCTTTGCCCCAATTCCTAGCTGCTAGATTGGGAGCAAGGGTTTCATTGGTAGGGTCTGCCCCCATTTTGACCCGCCTTTTCACCCAAATTCTCCAGATCGAGCTGATGGTTTCTTGGTGAAAGCATACTCCCTCAACTCTGCTTCGTGATTTGGTAATTACACCAGTTATAAAGCAGCTTCTACCGAGTTTCACACTGGTTTCTGGGCAGGGAGATGCAGTCAAGCTTGCAAAGTTGTTGCGTGCCAGGTATGTTACTGTTCATTATGACATAACAGTTAAGACAAAGAATTTCTCAGGTTAACTGCATATATATGTGAGAATGATAATTAAAGCAGAAGGAACTGTGGAGTCATTCAAGGTTTAGCGTATTCTTCTTGTAGTGCGGCTGTGCAGATCATTTTGCTTTTGTGTAATTAGTGTAGATGAAAGTAGCATAGTTCAACATAATTTTTGAGGCTTGCAATATCCATTACAGTTTTCCAATCATTCAAGAAAGAAGGCCCGAAGTACCTAAAAACTGCCTGAAAGCTTAGGGTTGTGATGTAGAACTTTTATTGGACTGGAATTCCAGAACCTCGCCAGCCCAAAGAGCTGAATATCAGGCAGGAATCCAGAACCTCGCAAACCCAAAGAACTGAATATCTGGGGTTATAGCTGATGTGTATCAGACCACATAATCTGAAATTCTAATTAGACCATCACGGTTTGCGTTTATATAACACCAAGAGTGTGGTGAGCTCTTATACTGCTAATATATTGATGATATATTGGATGGTCCATCGTCGTTTGCTTGAGGCTACTCAAGGTCCTTATGAATTTTTAACGGACATGGGAAATAGGATGCTTAGGAAGTTTGACAAGTACTGGTCCGAGTATAACCTATATTTATCATGTGCTGTCATTCTTGATCCTAGATGTAAGGTTAAATTTGTTGAGTATTGTTTCATTAAGCTGTTTGCCTCGGATGATGCCATAGAACGGGTGGATAATGTATTGAGTACTTTACGTTCCCTATATGATGAGTACAGGTCACATTCTATATCAACTTCACCAATTGTCAGCTCTTCTCCTATTGTAAAAAGTTCTGGGGATGATTATTTTGATGATTATATGATGCTAATATTTTCGTATGAAATTCAAGTGCAGGACTTTCTAATATGTGGCTTCGTGATCAAAGCTGGACTTTATCACTTGGTGGAATTGGTTTTAGTTATTATCATCGTTAATTTGGAATGGTTCAATGGTGTATTTTGAATTTGAGCTTATTGTAATTTGGATTACAATTGGTTGTATATTTTCTAACTTTAAATTTGGACTAATTTAGCTTGATTGGAAAATAATAAGGACATTAGTTGTTAAATTAACTAACCAAAAACACTCATTAGGTGATAATGGGCGGGCCGGGCTTATTTGACCCATAACCCGGCCCGGCCCGCTACCAAATAAATTGGGCCCGACCCGGCCCGCTTAGTTAATGGGATGGCCCAATCCGGCCCGACTCAGTCTGTTGCCCACCCCTAGTCAGAACCAATAGAAAACCCTACATATAAGAGGAATGTTAAGTACACTTAGAAAAATCTTTAAGGATAAGTAAGCCGGCGGCGGCCAAGGAAAAGTTATTGGCAAAATATTTCAGCTGAGGGAGCCAATTCATAGGCTCCCTCTCACTTGATCTGCGCCGCTTTCGCTCAGGCCCCGTCTGGGCATCCACAACCTGAGCCATAAATTTGTGTATCGGTCGAGGACAGTCATCCTCCCAAACATAGAAATGGAAGTAACGAGCAACCCTTTTCTCATGCTCGGTCGGCTCCCCATAGGGATTTTGGACCGGCTTCCCTTCATTCCAATTGGGAAGGTCCCCCCAACCTGCCTCACAGCGTACGAAGAGAAAATCATATTTTCAGTTCTTAACCTTGGACTTCTTCTTAATAGCCGTTATGAAACCCTTCTTGTTGTTAAAAGAATGCCACCCAAGGTCCCTAGTCTCCTTAGGGGCCCTTTGGATCGAATGGGCCTGCGCAAATGCACAGGCTGTGCAGGTCAACCCACGCAGCTTACACATCGCTATGAAAGAACATATGTTGTACCAAGATGTGGGCACAATTTGTGCAGGAGCCAAGTCATATTTATTTAGGATGTTCAAGATCACAGGTGGAGTAGAAACCTTATGCCATAAATAAAGGCCACCCATTACATTGCTATATATTTAGGGGGCGGCTTATTCACGGTAGCATCCGCCTTGGGGAGTACGAATCTATATCCGACAGGCAAAAGGTAATTTTCCTTCAGGGCCAACCTCTTCAGAGAGCTCACAACTTTCGGGTTGGGGAAGTGAGTGCTCGGCCCATCCTGAATATCTGAGCGCTTGGGCGCCCCTCGAAAAACTATTCCCTCAGCCACTACCTCTTAGACCCCTCTTCTCGAGCGCGACCTCTCTTCTTAAGCACGACCCTTCCCAAGCTACTCGTTTCCCCCTCTGAAGAGGAGATGGTGCTGGTGGTGACATCATCACTCGACCTATGGGAACCAGAAGAGGAGCAAGGGTTACCTTCAGAGGTTTCCAGCAACTCGTCAGGACTCCTCAGCCGGGCAGGCGTCTTGGTCTTGGCCATGCTTCATTCCTGGACATCAGTTAGACTGGGGCAGCTATGTTAATCTCCCATGAATAGGAAACCTCTTCCTCAAAACTAAGAATGCTGGGGGTGGAGGAATACTCGCAACTAGACCACGAGGGTGTGCCGGGCTCAAATATGGGCACCGCATAGGGAATCTTTTTGGGCTCCCTAAATTGATTCTTTGGGGATATGTGTGCTACCACCCGGCCATCAATTAGGGCCGGGAGGCTAGGAAACTGTGGGTAGCGGCCCATTATCTGGGGGTCGGTCCCTCAGGGACATCCCCGCTCGATAAGCAGGATGAATACATAATCACATAAATATAAATACAACAACAATCCTCAAAGGAGGTACAAAGGCGTATCTGCAAATTATGAAGAAGTGGAAGGAAGAAGTTGAGGGTAAGGTTGAAGGCACGCACAGGTCCTTCGAAGATTCAAAGGAGGAGGTTGAAGACGCTACAGTAAAGTTTGAATACAGGCTAAAGGGAGGCAGAGCTTATCTCTCTAGAATTTCACTTCTCTCTCCACAAGCTTTTTGAGAATGCAGGATATGACTCGCCCCAAAGAACCCATATAGGTGAAGTATGAGGGAGAAAAGGGGGCACTCTTCCCCAAGAACTCGAAGGGACGGCAACCTAACACATAACACCTAAGGTGACACGTGGCGGCTAGGAACCAACCCTTAGAGCTGCAATTCTCCTCATGAACCCGACAGGCCCAAGGGAAATGGAAGATCCAGTAACTTGCCTAAGGGTCGGGCAATACACCTTTAGTCCCAATGGGGGCTAAGGATCGAGCAGCTCAGCCTGAGGGTCGGGCGATACACCTTTAGCCCAAGGGGGCCTAAGGATCGAGTAGCTCGGCCTAAGGGCCTGGCGGTATGCATTTCGCCCCTACGGGGGCTAACCTAGCAGCTCGGCCTAAGGGCCGGGCAGTACACATTTAGCCCCAATGGGGCTAAGGACCTGGCAGCTTGGCCTAAAGCCCAAACAACACATCGTTAGCCTCCATGAAGGACTAGGGATCCCTAAACACAGCCCCAAGGCTGGACACTAAAACCCTTAGCTCCAATGGGGTCTAATAGTCCTCCAAATCGATCCTAGGATAGATCTTCAATGACTCCGGTCTTTAGCAAGAGCTGGCCGATCAACTGCATAGGCGAAAACCAGCCGTCGTGTTCTCAATCTTCATGGAAGGACCGAAAAACCCTAAGGGCAGTAGCAGGTCGGACACTATATAGCTAGTCCCCTAAAAGAGGTCGTCGGCCTTTATACATGGCCTAGGGGTTGGGAAAGATAAAGCCATATGGAAATGTCATGTAAAAAGGAATGGAAGAGCATCAAGTAAAAAATCAAGTCCGGATAACAAGGGACAACTATTTTATTATTCATTGTGAGTAGCTACAAACCAACTTTTACAAACGATAGAGGGGGCAACAAAGGAAACGAAATACAAACGGACCCCTATGCCTACTCCTCGTCACTTGAAGCCGAAGGGGCGTTGTTCAATGTCGAGACTTCTTCAGGGCTGCGTGCTGGCGGATTGGAAATCAGGTCCACAAGACGGGGAATCTATGCCCTCCTAAGCCTATCCTCAATTCCCCATAACTAGGATTTGATAATGTCCCGCTTCAGCTCTCGAAGGGTCGACATCATGCAATCCATCGCGACCCTACTCGGCTGTCCCGGCTCTGTATCGTCGTTGAGCGCTATAGCGAAAAAGATGGCTTAGACCATCTCAGGAATGTGGGAACCGTGGGCGTGCCACATGGGCACGAGAAGGTCAAAGTCAGGGCAAAGGCCATGGTGGTTCTCGGGGAGCAAATTAGGTCGGAGAGTAGAGGATTCCCTCAAAGACCAGAGAAAGTTTTCCCTCGCATACTTCGCCGCCTATTCGGTATTATTGAAGTTGGGAAACATAACGGGGTTTCTCTCTCCCTTTGTCTTTCTACCACTATTGCTTTTTCTCTCAACTGCAAAGGTTGAGAAGACTTGGCACATGATGCTCCCCAGAGGGTCCTCTCCACCTTTATAGAGGGGGATGGGTATGCCAAAGGGCAGCATGTTTCCCTAGGGGATAGGGAAACCAAGAAACCACTCTGCCCTCGCTACGTGGCTTCAGTGTCCCAGAGATTGTTCGGGGCATTCCTCAAGTTAAAAGGGTAAGCCCTGGCCCAGAAGTCTGACCCGTGGGCTGACCATCACAGGTCTATGACCCCTCAAGGACGGTCGTTAGGGCCGTCGGTCGGGTACAGAGAGCAGGGTCTGCCCTCTGAACCCCTTGGGGTACTAAAGGCTCAATAGGTGCAAGAATGGACATTATGGCCGTGCGAAACCGCCGTGAAAATGGAACATAAAATACTTGCCAAGAAACCAAACCCTCGCATAAAGGGACAACATTTTGTTATCAACACCTGCGGTTACAGATATGCCTCGTAGGGAGGAAAGCGCGATGTCCAACTGATAGGCCCGCAAGCACACGGTGGTGTTGTAGCTAATCAAGGTCGATCCCACAGAGACTAGGTTGATCTATTGAGCTATATTCCCTTGAGATATGCTAAACAAAATTCGAATTCAAATGATTTCAATTCAACAACTTCAAATTTGCTAATTCTAAATCATTTAAGGAAAAATGCCTAGGAATTCATATAGTTATGAAAGGGAATTGAATGAAAATGATAAACATGTACCTTTCTCTAATTGGTTAATTTCGAGGAATTGCAATCTCTCCCAAAAAAACTTAGTCTATTCTTTCGAACTCAACCAAATTTGTTTAAACTAAGCAAAAGTCATTCTTTCAAACTAATTTGCCTTAATTCAAGTTAAACATCTTCGATTACTTACTAGCCCTCCTAATATATAAATCTCTCTTTTGAGACGAAGTTATGCTAAGTCTATTCAAGCAGTCCAATAACCAAATGTCATCTTTCGAATGTTCACTCGATTGTTTCAAGTATGCAAGCAAATTTTGGCAAAAAAATTAACTCAGAACATATCAAACACTTGATAGAACGAAATCAAACCAATCATAAAAATAAGCACAATTGAATAAACTAAAATATGATCCAACAACACTTTCATATACTACTAAATCTCTAGACAAAAATTTAAACTACTCACATATAATCAAAGATTAAACAACTAACTACTCTAAAATGATAAATCTAAATAGGAAAAGAGGAGAGAAAAGAGAAGAATTGCTCAGCCAAAAATCATGCTTGAATCGTCGTGCAAACCGGGATGGAATCCTTGCAAATCTTCACTTCAACTCACTCTCTCTCTCCCCCTAATCTAAACTGTAATTCGAAGTAGAATGATATGGAGAATGGAATGATGGGATGTGCAGTCATCTTTCAACAGCCAAAAGATGCCCTATTTATAGGAAAACCAAATCAATCTCAACCACACGATGAGGAAAAACGAACAGGCCAGCAGTTACAGGCCTGTCACAGACCGTGGCATCCACTATGGGCTGACCGTGGTGCTGGCTGGAACTCATTTCTTCTACTCTTCTTCTTTTCCACGGGCATAGCAACTTAGGGGCATCCATGATGAGTCAAAGTATAGCTAAATGAGGGTCAAATGCTGGGCAAAAAGGCCTAAAATGTTGCAAAACACATCAAACAACCATACCCAAGCATAAATCGAGAATATGAGTGTAAATAATAACTTAAAGCGTAATATTCTCCTAAAAACGACACAAAATAGCCCTAAAATGATATACATATTGAGCACTTATCACCAGCATACTACAAGGAAAGATGTCGAAAAGTCTAATGCTACTCTTCATCACTAGAAGGGGGTGGGGGATCATTTGAGCCCGAACTTTCCTCTCGGCCGTTCAAAGGCCCCTGAGCACCCCCCGGGGGAGTCTGCTGGCGCAGCTGTGCCTGCAGAAGGCCACGCCTGTTGACGTGTAGCCAAGACTCAAAAGAAGTCGATTGGAAACCTTCAGGGGTTGCCTTCAAATCAATGGCCATAAACCCGCTTACAATGCCCAGTTCCACGGCATCGTTAAGCAGCATGGCATAGAAGGTGGCCTGAACTATTTCGGGAAGTTCGAAGTCCTACGTTGCTTCGTCTGCCTCGAATAAAGTAAAGCGTGGGCATAGCTCCTGGTAGTCCTCTGGGAGTGGATGAGGCAGACATGAGGCACTCCTCCAATGCTACCTGAAAGTTTCCCTCACATGGTCAGCCATCTCTTCGGTCTTCCGAAAGGGGAGAAGGGTCATGGTTAGGGTTGCAAATCGGAACTCTGGTTAGGTTTGTAAATCGGGACTCTCTCTGAGAACTCTTATCTCTCTCTCTTAGGATTTGAGAACGCTTTTCAAGCGACCCTCCATAAGGATGCCTGCTCCATTTTTATAGAGAAGAATAGAAGGGGGAAAAGGGGGACCACACGTTCTTAAGTTGCCCAGCATCAAGGCACCACTCAGTTCTCGCCACGTGGTAGCGAGTTACATGGTGTTGGACACCGACGTCACCACGGCGAAGACACCCCGTCCTAGAGAAGGACAATGAAGTCGCCTCTTCAGGACCTAGGCCAGAGGGCCGAGCCTTAGAACATCAAATAGTTAGGCCGTGATAACTAGGCCGTCTGGGCAATAGAAGCATGCAAAAACGCAAAAGCTAAGGCAAAGCTCCCGCAAAGAAAGCCATCGATTTATTACAAATGCTTACAGAGTACGACCAAAAAAAAAGAGAGAGAGAGAAAAGAAATAAAGAGAAACACATAATGCACGCCCAACGGTCGTCGCTATCCGAGCTTCACTCCTCGCTGCCATCACTAGAGAGGGGGTTTGATCGTCGGACTCCGAGCTCTCCTCCTCTTCCGAGTCACTGGATGCCTCCTATCGGCGGGCCTCTAAGATCCTACCCCTGTTGCGCCCTACCCATGCCTGGAAAGTGCTTTACCGCAACTCTTTGAGGGCCGACTCCGTGACCCCGATCATCCACCCACGCAGGGTGCCGAACTTCATGGCGTCATTAAGGAGCATTGCAAGGAATACCACCTAGGTGGCTTGGGAACCTCGTAATCCCGAACATATTCCTTGGCCTTAGCCAGGACAAAGCCCGGGCACAGTTCTTCATAATCAGATAGTAACGGTCGAGGAGGAAATGCCACCTCCCTACGATACTATTCAAAGTTACCTAGCATGTAGAATGTCATCTCATCCGTCGTCAATGACCGGGGGAAACCCATATTAGAAATGTAGGAACTTTGGTGCAAACCAAGGATCTGAAGTAGCTCCTTTTATACCCCAAAGTTGGTAAGGCCTTGTGGTGTCAACCCGCCTCAAAAACCCAAGAGTGGCACTAGCTGACGGCCAAGTGTCAAAACAGGAAAGGGTAATCGACCAAGAACAGACTGTCTCCTGAAAACCCATCGACCACCGTTAGATCAAGAATACTCCACATTTCACCTGACTATCCAAGCAAGCCCCGTGTAGGTAAAATGTGGGGGCTAAATGATCCGAAAAATATAATTTATCGGAAGACCCAAGGATATTCAATCGTAGGAGAAGCCCACCGGACATAGCGGGCCCCAAACGGGACCCTTGGGGCTCCGACCAAAGGCCCAAACAAAGCAAGGAGACGGAAGCCAACCCTGGAGGTCTTCCAACGTGAAATTACCATCCTACCCACTATTACAGGAGCTATAAAGGCTCACCTACCCACCTCAGAAAACTACAAGAGATCTAATACATCATCACCCACGAGTGATAAAATAATGTAAACAATCTTACTGTTAAATAATATGGAAAAGTCTTAATAATTATCTAGATTGTGTATTGTAGAAATACCTAGAATTGTATATTAGAATATCTACCTGGGCCCTAGAATCTATAAGAAAAATCTAGATAAAGACTTAAAAGGAGAATCAAAATAAAATTAGAAATATCTTAGATAATTTTGGAGGGTAAGGCCAAATCTCCCTCTATAAATACCATATTATAGGACTACTTGGAGCCATGCAATATAACACTTCTTATTCTCCCAATTAGTCTCTCCTCCTATAAAGCTTTCAACCATCAAACATCTTTCATCAAATTAAATCATTTTCACCATAATCCCACCAAGCTTCCATAAAATTCAGCAGTGGTATCAGAGCCAACTTTTAATCCAAGCCTTCTCTTTCCTGCATATCCAAATAATTCAACCCCATGTAACTCATATCTGAACTCTCAAATCCTCCATCTTTAAACTTTCAACTCCATAAAAATATCATGACCTCTACTAACTCAAATACATCCTTTAACTATGTCTCAAATAATTGGGTGCCCATATTTGATGGTGAAAATTATCAAATATGGAGTGTCCAAATGAGAACTCTTCTAAAGGGACAAAGGTTATGGGATGTGATAACAAAGGGATATGAAATCCCATCCTAAGATTCTAAAGGAAAGAAATCTTGGGATGAAGATAAGCAAAAACAATATGAAGAAAATCAAAGGAGGGATTGTAATGCCCTCTCATTAATCCAACAGGGAGTCACTCCATTTATATTTCCCCGTATCATGGTTGCAGAGACGGCTAACGAGGCTTGGGAGATATTGGAGCAAGCTTATAAAGACTCAAAAAAGGTAATATCCTTTAAACTTCAAAACTTGTGGAAAGAATTTGAAACTCTACTTATCAAGGAAGGTGAAAGTATTGAAACATTCTTCAATCATATCTCCAATATAGTAAATCAAATTAGAACATATGGAGACACAATTGAAGATGTAAAAATTGTACAAAAAGTTTTAAGAAGCCTTCCTCCTAAATATGATCATATAGTGGCTGCAATTGAAGAATCTAAAGTTTTATCTACGCTAACTTTAAATTAATTAATGGGTTCTCTACAAGCTCATGAGGATCGAATGTGTAGACATTTTGAGCAGCCACTGGAACAAGCTCTTCAGGCTAAATTAAAATTCTCCTACAATGAAGAAAATAAAAATGGCCACTGTCGAAGCTTCCTCAGAAAGGGGGGACATCAAATTACCATGGTGGGGGAGAGAAAATCAAGCGAGCTGTGAAAATGATAAAACCGGCTCATATTGCAGATTATGCAAAAAGAATAATCATAATATTAAAGATTGTCGGTTTAAATGCAAAAAATATACATGGCATACTCATCATTTTAAAGATTGCAGAAACTGGAAAAATAATAATGAAACCAAGTTTTCTGAAAAACATGACTCTGCTGAAAATGTATTTTATTCTTGTTTAAGCACACAACAAGAGTCAGCTAATGTTTGGTACTTAGACAATGGTTGTTCAAACCACATGACTGGCAATAAAAACTCTTTTATCAGCCTTGATGAAAGTATAAAATCTCATATTACTCTTGGTGATGGTAGTCACCAAGACGTTGCAGGCAAAGGGACAATTGCAGTAAGAGCTAAAAATGGCTCTAGTAAATTTATACAAGATGTCTTATATGTCCCTGACCTAGCTCAAAATCTATTAAGTGTGGGCCAATTGCTCCAAAGAGGCTATATGGTGAAATTTGACGAAAATAGATGCCTTTGGCCAATTAATTGCATTCGTAATTATGGCTCCTAATAGGATATTTCCCTTGATGATGCCACTAGAGCACAAAGTTGCTCTCACTACTACTATAGAGAGAACAAAATTGTGGCATTTATGATTCGGGCACTTAAATTATAAAAGTCTTAAAGTATTAAAACAAAAGAAAATGGTAACTGGCTTACCCTCTATTACTGATAACAAAAATATATGTGAGGGTTGTATATTTGAAATGCATAGATTACCATTTCCAAAAGCCTCATGGAGGCCCAAAGCTCCACTTCAATTGGTGCATATTGATGTTTGGGGCCCATCCAGAAATCCCACAATTAGTGGGAAAAGATATTTGTTTACTATTTGTTGATGACTATACCCGAATGATTTGGGTATATTTCCTGGAGCAAAAATATAAGCATTTACATATTTTCGAGAATTCAAAGCTCTTGTTGAAAAACAATGTGGGCATAATATAAAAATATTAAGAACAGATCGTGGGGGAGAATTTATAGGTGAGGAATTTATGAGAATCTGTAAGAAGCATGGCATCAAAAGAGAATTGACAGTGAGGCGAACACCTCAACAAAATGGTGTTGTCAAAAGGAAAAATAGAAAAAATGTGAAAATGGCCCGAAGCATGCTACAAAGTAAAAATTTACCAAAATATTTTTGGGCCGAAGGTGTAAATACAGCAGTGGGCCCCCCACAAAAGCAGTGCCAAATCAAACGCCCCATGAGGCGTGGTTCAAAAGGAAGCCCAAAGTGGAGCACTTTAGAATCTTTGCCTGTATTGCTTATGCCCACATCCCGAAAGAAAATCAGGAGAAATTGGATGAAAAAGGAGAAAAATGTATCTTCATTGGATACAGTAATGAGTCAAAAGACTATCACCTTTATAAGCCCGAATCAAAGAAACTCATCATCTCAAGGGATGTCATATTCGATGAAGATGCACAGTGGAGTTGGCAAGACAACTCTACACAACATCCAACATCACAAAACCTTTCCCCAACCTCATCTCAAGAAGGAGGACACACTCAAACACCCGAGTCAAATTCACCTCCTTCATCAAGCCCACAATCTCCTAGAAATACACCCACAGCAACTCCAATTCCAAACCTTCCTCAACCACCATGTCGCTCACAAAGAGAATGAAATCCTCCAACCTACGTCCAAGACTACCAATGTGGCCATACCATCACTGCTTTTTTCGCAAGTGAACCACAAAGTTTTCAAGAAACATCTCAAGACAAGAAGTGGATCGAAGCCATGGACCAAGAAATCAAAATAATCGAGAAAAATGATACGTGGGAGCTTACAGATAAGCCCGAAGATAAAGATATCATAGGCCTCAAGTGGGTCTACAAGATGAAGTATAATGAAGATGCCTCAATTCAAAAGTACAAGGCCGGACTTGTTGCTAAGGGCTACTCACAACAACCAGGGATCAATTTCAATGAGACGTTTGCTCCAGTTGTACGCATGGAGACCATTAGAATAGTTCTTTCCATTGCAGCACAGCTAAAACTGCCAGTCTATCAGCTCGAAGTCAAATCAGCATTTCTTAATGGAGAGCTTGAAGAAGAAGTCTATGTTGAGCAACCTCAAGGATACATCATCAACGGATAGGAAGGCAAAGTTTATCATCTACACAAGGCGCTATATGGCCTTAAGCAAGCTTCCCGAGCATGAAACAGTAAGATAGATTGTTATCTCTTACAAAATGGCTTTATAAAAAGCCTAAGTAAGCCATCTCTCTATGTCAAAACCCATGGGTAAAATGATTTCCTCATTTTGTGCCTTTATGTAGATGATCTCATCTACACAGGCGCCAACATGAAGATGCTCAATGAGTTCAAGAAAGCAATGATGTTAGAGTATGAAATGACAGACCTAGGGCTAATGAAATACTTTCTTGGTATGCAAGCAAAGCAAAGCCCAGGTCGCATCTTCTTATCTCAAGATAAGTATGCAGATGACCTACTCAAGAAATTTAATATGGTTGGTTGTAAGCCCATAGCCACACCTATGGCCATCAATGAGAAACTATCTAAGAATGGTGGCCAAGAAAAAGTTGATGCATCACTTTATCGAAGTCTTGTGGGTCACTCAGCTACCTCACACATACAAGGCCAGATATTGTTCATGCTATCAGCATTGTCTCTAGGTTCATAAGTGAACCTAGCAAGGCACATTTTGCATCAGCAAAAAGAATACTTCGTTACTTCAAAGAGCTGAAGAATTTTGGGGTTCTCTACAAGATCGATGAAGATTGTAACCTCACAGAATACACAGACAGCGATTGGGTAGGATGCATCGATGACAGGAACAGTACAAGTGGTTATGTATTTCAACTAGGATCCAAGATCATCTCATGGTTTTCAAGGAAACAAGCTACAGTCACACTATCATCAGCAGAAGCAGAATACGTAGCAGCAACAAGTGCAACATGTGAAGCAGTGTGGCTTAGAAGGATTTTAAGAGATCTAAAAGTCAACACCAAAGAACCTACAACAATATTCTATGACAACATGTCAGTTATCGCCATGACAAAGAATCCAGTTTTTCATAGCCGGACCAAAAATATAGAGATACAGCATCACTTCATCAGAGAACTAGTCGAAAAGGGCGAGATTAAGTTACAATTTTGTAAGACGGGGGAGCAGCTAGCAGACATCTTTACCAAGGTCATATCGACCCAAAAATTCATCTAGTTCAGGCAACAGCTTGGAGTTCAAGATTTTCAGATTAGGGGGAGTGATAAAATAATCTAAAAAATCTTAGTGCCAAATAATCTAGAAAAGTCTTGATAATTATCTAGATTGTGTATTGTAGAAATATCTAGAATTGTATACTAGGATATCTACTTAGGCCCTAGAATCTATAAGAATAATCTAGATAAAAACTTAAAAGGAGAATTAAATTAAAATTAGAAATATCTTAGATAATTTTAGAGGGTAAGGCCAAATCTCTCTCTATAAATAACATTATAGTACCACTTGGAGCAATGCAATACAACACTTCTCATTCTCCCAATTAGTCTTTCCTCCTATAAAGCTTTCAACCATCAAACATCTTTCATCAAATTAAATTATTTCCACCATAATCCCACCAAACTTTCATAAAATCCAACATGTTTAGGTCACAAAGCACGGCAGGTGTTATGATCAATTATAAGCTATATGACTTAACTCATGTATCTTTCATATGGGACCTAGCATAATAAGGTTTACGCAAGCTTGGTCTACTTAACTAGTAGTTTCTTTAGCTTGGTTTCTACTTTTACTTTAGTGTGTTTAGGTGATGCTTTATATTTTTTTGTTAAACTTTCAATGATTTTGTAATATGATTTCTAACCTTTTGGCTAATAAATGATTGGGAAAAAAATATATGTTTGCACAAACTTTGAATTGTCTCACCCTTTGAGCTAACTTCTCCATATATACCATTCGAAAGACATGTTTGATATGTTGACAGTAAACAGACTATGACATTAATTTATAATTTGTGAACTCGACCTTGCATTTTAAAGAATAATAAAAACAACATTATCAGTGAGTGAGACAATTTTATGTGGACATGTTAGAAAGACTTTCGAGTTTGGATCAGCCGAACATCAATCTAAGGACCCTCTTTACCAATTATTTGACCTAGTTATTTATGTGGCACGTGCATTGGCATGCTCATCCATAAGTAGTATTTTCTGCGCAATAAAAACATGACGGCACACCAATAACGCAAGCCATTAATTCACATTTGATTGCAAGATTCCCTGAGTTTAGGAAGTAATATTTTAAAGAAATTGTATCACATTATGTCAACTTAAGAGAGACTGCCAAAAACAGATATTCAATCAAGATATCAATCTAGAGTTCGTAAAAACTTAAGCATACAAGAGATTAAAATTTAAGAAATTGATCTCGCTACTTGCACAACTGTTTGAAGGAGTACAATGGTTTACATCTAGATGTTTCAAACATCATAAAAACGAAACCCACATTGAAAGTTGTTATTGTACAAGTTCTACTGGAGATATCCAATATGGCGAGACATTAGATGCAAATTAAATTAGCACAAAAGGGCGCCCACTCCACAAACCACCCCCCCCCCCCAAAAAAAAAAAATAAATATAATGGGATTCCAAGGTATTGATCTCATGCGTGATGAGTAGCAATTTACACTCGTACTTGAGCAGTTTAAAGGCATCTCCTGCAGCTGGCAGTATTCCTCAAGAAGTTTTAGCCCCAGACGACTAGCAGTTCTTGAACGAGAATGAGCATCTCTCAATTTCCACGAGTTGGTGACCAATGAGCCAATGGAATCAACCTCACCTCTGGCAGATTTTCTATGAGCAGTCCAGTAGGTTTTCAGTGTGCAGCTCTTCTATCACTTGATTTCTGTTTCAAGACAATTCTCTCCATAGCCAGTTGCTCCAATGAGGGAGGACTACCTTAGCTATCCTCAACCCTGTTCAACCCCAAGCAAGCAATCCAATTTAACCATAACTGGCAAGCAAGGCGGTCCATGGTTTGGTGGGCTACCTGTCAGGAGCAGATAAGAAAAACGGGAATCGATAATCTTGAGCTAGATCTCAATATTTTTCAGTCTGTTTTTGTAATTCAAGTTTGTATAAACAAAGGAACAAGAGATATGCACAAATAGTTGAGATGAAAAGACATACCCAAACATTTAGGACGTGCAGTTATTCGGTTTTATCTGTGCATGTTTTTCTTCATGTTATGATATCCTCGAACAAAATGGATGTCATGAACCATAACCTAGGGCATATACAATTGCATGTTCCACATTAGGCGAAAAGGAAAGATGAATAGAGTAAGTGAGGTAGAAGTAAAAGGATACAAATATGATAAAGTCCCCGTTTACTGAATAATAAATGTCATCTTATCAGAAGTTTCAGCTAATGGAGAAAATAGAAGCATTACACACACACAATTATATGTGTTTTCAAGTTTCAATTCAGTAATTCTCAGATCCTAACTTCAGTTCTCCCATTATCTGATAGCCCAATCCATTTCAACGTGAGTACTCACATAACTACGCCACCTGAAGTGGGAACAGAGGGAGTTAAGCTTAACAATTCACCACAAATTTTATCCAAAATAACCAACCCTGCAATCTATAGTAAAAAGAGTCAGCTATAACAAATGAATATTGGTTGGCTAAACCAAGCTGCATTGTGCTATCGGTTGATTTCTTTACCATGGTTAACTATCAGCAGCTTGTTTAAATAGTATGCCCGAGTAGTCCGTGATCATTTTTTATTGTGAAAGTGGTTTCTGTGAGGGAAGAGGTCAAAGGAGAAGAATCTTCAATTTACATTTAACTTGATGCCAACAATACCCAGTATTAACAGTTTATAGTTCGCCTTAAATTAAATCAACTAATGAGTTTAAATCAAGAAGCCTGCCATACAGGGTGGAATGAGAAATAAGAACCATTCTAGGTTGCAGACTAAGACACCATCACATGGAGGCCTGCGAGAGTGTGGCACATGCTTTGCACAGAACATTACAAGCGACAGTGAAACCCTGAACTAATAAGACTGGTTGCCTATTGCACTTTAACAATACATTATTTCATAAGACAAGAAAATGGTTCAGACTTTGAAGACAGACAAGCATAATGCTTGTTCCAATTTCAATAATACAATAGTTACCAGATTCTCTCAACCCCCTAGCGTACCGCAAACTGATTCACGCGAACCAGAACACGTTACTTTAGCGTACCTATTCCCCAAATATGGCGAATTCAGCGAACCCATCTCCTACCACAATGGCATTGCATATTTTCATGATCCATAGGCCAAATTTTGAAGAAAATGGAAGAATTTTTGAGGTTGCGATGAATGAGCAAGCTTTTTACAGAGCAAAACGAGAAGAAGAGAGAGAGTGAGAGAAAGAAAAAAGGATTAATGTGAAAATGTTGCCTTACGTGGAGGGGGGGGAGGGAAGAGGGAGAACCCTTATTATTAAATCATTTTATGAGTCTTTTGAATTGGAAGACTAGATGTACTAATAACGACCCTCACGTATCGGATTCTCCACTATGTGGCGAATCACGTACCCGAATCCGTCCCCCGTACCGGAGCGTCCCACGTGCCAGGCAACTTATAGAACCATACCTGTACATTTACTCGATCATTTGTCAAATTGATTGGCAGTGGATCTGGACTCAGCCGTCCAGCTATGTGCACAGTATCCATTGGCTTAAGATGCATAGCAGCCGTGTGAGCCAAGTCGCCTTCAAATATTATGGGAACCCTAGTTGCAACAGGGATAGCAGAAAACATAATTAGTTGAAGTGCAGCAATTCACGGGTGCTATAGTTCAATAGAATGATAGCAAACAATTATGCTGATTCCAGCATGACTATGAGGAAGTTCATTGCTCCCATATCATCTTTTATGGAAAACCAGGAAACGTATAAGGCAGAGAATCAACTGATGGATAACCATTTCTTATAAATGGATTTCTAAATATCACAAACTACAATATACATACGCATAGCATGAAGTCATCCAATATTCCTACACCAATGTCATATTCCTAAACTGCTTGACAAGAGTCACACAGGGTCTGGAGTATATAGGCGTTTCATGCTCAGAAGAGTATAAAAGTTTATCACAAGGACACCCTAACATATCAGTTCATCATCAATCCATGGCATCCAATAGGCTTCATCAAGTATCAATATCATAACTTGATAAAGATGATGGTGGTGGCGGTACCCATCATCTAGATATAACAGTTACAACGCAGCTGTCAAAACTATCTATGGCAGGTTGCATAGCATGTAGCTATCCAATATTATTAAACCATGCCCTAAGTTGTTGCTCAAAAACTATCGAAGATTTTGGAAGGAAAGCCCAATGTTTTTATTGAACATAGGGCTATCAAAAGTTAACCCGATACAATTACCGACCTAAACCGAACACAAAATTGAGTGAGTTTGGGTAAAGATTCTCAACCCGTTTAATTAAATGGGTTGACACTTTTAAACCGTTTAATTAATTGGGTTAAATTCAGGTTGAGAATTTTGGCACGAAAAAATATCTCTTTAATTCGTTTAATTAAATGGATTACATAAGTTGATTAATTTACACAATTACCATGTACGGTTTGGGAAAATTGTGAAAATATGAGGTTTAATAAAGTTGATATTTGTTTTGTGATTGTGATTTTGTGACTCATATACAATAGTTGCATTATGATGCTATATTAAAATCAATAAATTGATTTATAATGCTCACCAATCATATTTTAGTCAAAATATAAAGCGAGTAAACATGTAACCGAATAACCTGAACCTGACCCATTTGTATTAAACGGGTTAATGGGTAAAGTTCATATCAACCCGTTTCAAAAACAAATGGGTACAGGTCAAGGTTTTCAACCTGTTTAATAAGCGGGTTAAGTTCAGGTCGCGGATTTCTCAACCCGTTTAAATTCGACACAAAGGCGAATTCGACCCAACCTGAACTGTTTGACAGCCCTAATTGAACCATGACAAACCAATTGATTCAATCGGCATTACAACTTGATAACAATGATGGTGGGGTTTGTGGTGCTGGCGCTGGAGATTGAGAGGGTTGCGGCCTTGCAGCTGCATGGGCATACGCGTATACGGGCTCCCCTAACACCCCCCCCAACAAAAAAAGAGAAGACCCAGTGTCCGTGTGTTAGGGTGGGGGGGAGTTTAATACCAACCTCTCACTCCCATTACAACAACTACAACCACCACCACCAGGTCCACCACCAATGTGGGCCTTGCAAGCAATGAGACCAATCAGACATTCACACAATAGTTCATGATGTAGGTAGTCTTAACCCTTCAAGCAAAGAGACCAATTACAAAATAGTTCCCAGCCACAATTAAATTTTTAGACCGCTTCAATGGGTTTGCAAGATTGAGATTTCAAGGTAGAATAGCACAGATAACATGGGTTTTATAAATGATATATTTGCAAGGATGACCAAAACCGTTGCTTGAGTTCATTTTTTAAAAAATAATTCAGAAACACAAGCACCTCCAGAGTCAAAAAGGGGGGTGGAAAACGGATAGAGACAATAACAAAGCTGCTCTTGAAGCAATTTGCCATTATGTAGCCACATTGCGCAATT
This sequence comes from Carnegiea gigantea, assembly GCA_029747015.1. Classification (NCBI taxonomy): domain Eukaryota; kingdom Viridiplantae; phylum Streptophyta; class Magnoliopsida; order Caryophyllales; family Cactaceae; genus Carnegiea; species Carnegiea gigantea. Next base: position 382,830 of record JAKOGI010000270.1, on the reverse strand, counting down.
GGAGCAAGTCCCATTACATATCAAAGAAAATGCTTTGAATCGGCAGCGGAATACATCTTGTAAATCTTGATGGTTATCATTCTTTGGAACGCTTGGTGTTGGACCTCAGAAACCATAAACCTGTTTCTAGATATTAGTCCCTCTTGGTTAGATTCCCAGCAAACAACCACCCCACCCCCCACCCAGACAGAAGGGAGGTGGGGCGGAAGGTTATTCAGTATGCAATCCTTTCTTTCAAAAAGGATGGGAAAACCAAACAATTCATGCTGCTGATGTACAGTCCAGCTTCCTCCACTCAGAAGCTCCTGGATGAAGCAACTTTTTCTATGAGAACTTGCTAATGTGCTATCAATAGTGCATGGAAACAGGTATCTGTATATGCCCCATCTTTTTTCGTTGAAACGTAAGCATCTACTAACTCTTCCCAATCCTTCTCATTCTTTACACTCCTTCCAAAAAAATCTAAAGCCTTCAAAAAAAAATCTCATTCTTTCCCAACCCTTCTGACTCCCTCCCAATCCTTCCATTTTCCCACTCTTGTTTACCAACGAAAAGAAAAAGCCCTCAAGCAAAGTATATCAGAGAAAGAGCAATTCATCTCCATTCCTAGGGGAGTCAAGAATGCACCCGGGGGGGGGGGGGGGGACTACCCCCAATTAAGCGAAGACTAAATAAACCATCTTAGCTTGTCCAATAAGCCTTGGATTTGTCCTCATGCCTTGTTGAGTCCAAGGAACAAGGAAAGAAACCACAAACATTGTATTTCCAAGTTTAATTTTGAAAAGCACATTTACTAAGCCACAAGAATTAAACTTCATTGCCTCAATTGCTGGAGAGGATGAAATTTCATGAGGCTCATTAAGTATTGTGTGCGCAGCCACAGCCGAATTTGAATCTGTATGTTGTTGCACCTCATTGACACCTTAAGCAAGAGTTTAGATAGCAAACTATCAAAGCTATAAAGTTAGTGCAAATTGATACTTATCCAAGACAGTTGATGCCATCTAAAGCAAAAGCCCTCAAAAAATTTCATGAACTTATTGAAATTAAGCCCCAAACTGAAGATTCACTTAGCTGAAACCTTACCTACTAAATCACATAGGCTAGTCAAAGAGTGGTTTGGATTCAGCTAAAAGGATGATTTCATCAGATTACTCATTACTCATTTTATTTAATTTTCAACTTTTCCACTAAGGTTAAACAATTAGTTATGAGCAAAATTAGACATTAATAGCACAGAATTGTCAACTAATAAGCAGTTTAGGAAAGATATGAGCCTTACATTGCACCTTTCCTCCCACATCATACCTTAGCTTTTGGAACCCTGACTTTTTTAGCATAATTGGCTCATCATGCCTTACAACTTTCAACATTAAATCCAAAGCGGCTCGCATCACTTGACCTCCAAAGCCTCTCAAGATGTCCAAAATTTAGCTCCATATGATTTATGAGTGCAATGCCATAATGGCACAAAATAGGCACACGAGGTAGATGTTGAAGCATGATTCTAGAACACCTAGTAATTGCACTAAGGTGGTATAGAGTCGACTACATACTATTTAGAATGGTACACAAGTACTCAAAACATTCTTAGCAGAGACTACAAGCATATCATCATCCTTTCACAACTACACAACTTTTAAAAGATATTCCGTAAAACATGTATGATTTTTGTCATTTTGTGGATCAAAAGAGTAGCTCACGACGCTACAGTCCTACAGTGGAAAACTCATAGGACATTTTAGATATCCATACACAGCTTCAACGTGCATAATGCCTTGTAGGAACTGTCTTGGAGCTTTGAAGTTTGATCCCAAACACTTAAAAAAAGAAAAGGAAGAAAAAAGGGCATTATGACACTATACTATACAATACACCCTCAACCCTCAATACTGGTTCTAAAATGCCACAAACATTTTTCAGGGGTCAAAAGAAACACACAGTCACCATCTGAGGACTCCTAGGACATTCCCCAAAATTATCAAATATGTGCATAATAGCCTTCATTTGAAAGACTTAAACCACTCCACCACCTGAATGTCCTCAAATATATTCTAGAAGACCCCAGAATCAATATCAATGAAATATCGCAATACACTGAGAAATATCCCAATTTGAACAAGAACTAAACAAATCAACCCTAAAGGAACTTTGAAAAATTGAATTTGAGGGTGATCGAATTAGATGGTATTACCAAAGTACACGCAACTCAGATTTGCAATCCTGAGAAAGAACAGTGCCAGCCCATGATGTGCCATTAGCCAAAGTGACGAATTGAACTGGCATTCGAATCGTACCGATGAAATTCACCCAATTAGCGACCTTCGATTGGAATGGAATCTCGCTCGGTACAGGCCACTTCTTCATGTTATAGTCTTCAGTATCATTCTTGTCCTCCATGGCCGGAGCACCTTGAGCTTGAGGTTGAACTGCTTGCTCTGATGAAAATTTGGAGGTCCAGTAATTGGAGGAGAGAGAAAGTGTGGAGGGTCGAAGCGTCGGGGCTTTGACTAGGGTTTTGAAGAGCGACTTCATCATCATCGTCGATGGGTGTCTTGGTGTTTGCCCAGAAACCCTTTTCAGTAACTCTCAAACGAATCTTATTTTCTTGCAAAAATAAATATTTTCTCAACCGAGCTGGAATAGTGAAAAAGCGTTCCCCCCTTCCCCCATGGGGACTTGTAAAAAGAGACGAAAACTTTGAGCGTCCCTGTATAGTTTTTAATGGTCTTTTACATGCATGGATTATACTTTCGTATTATTAAATACAAAGTCTGCTCATTCGTCTGGGAGAAATACTACTCTCAAATATTAACATGTTTTGGCATAATATCAAGAAACTCATACTTTTGTTAAGAAAAGTTGGAGCACAGGACCTCAAGATATTCCTATGTATCGGGTGACACAAAATTAAAAAAGATTAAATTGGATTTAATTCATAGAGTAAGAACACATCTGGTAACTTCAAAAATAAATTGAAAAGGAATGTTGAAAAGCTCCTTCATGCTGAAACAAAGCTAGTTACATAGTCCAAATAGTGCCTGCCTGAATAATGGCATTTTTGGACTAACCAACCAAAGAGAAAAACTGCTCTCGTTTACTTAGAAATAGTGGAGAAAAATAGCAAGAAAAGAGTGGTTGATTAATGAAGATCGGGACTTCAAATTTTTTTCATCAAACTATGAAGGCAAGAAAAGTAAGAAACGGAATTTTTAAGATCAAGGATGTTTCAAGAGTTTGGGTGCGTTCCACCCAAGTTGAAAGCATGTTTATTAATGACCTTACCACTAGATTTAAATCAGCTTAGGTTGATAGCATTGATGAGGATATGGAAATGAGTAATGTCGTTTACTCAAAGAGGAAAATGATTTGCTTGTTGAACCTTTCAACACGCAGAAATCAAGGAAATTGTCTTCCAAATGGATAAATTCAAAGCCCCAAGAATTGACGAGTTTGGAGAAGCTTTTTTTCCAAGATTATTGGCATAAGGAAATTCGCGATGTTGTTTGTTCATTTTTTCAATAAGGAAAACTCCTTAAACAAATTAGTCATATGCTTATTACGTTAATTCTGAAAGTGACTAATTCTAACATCGACTAGTCAATTTTGTCCAATTAGTCCTTGTAATAATTTTTATAAACTTATTTCAAAGATTTAGCTAATAGAATGCAGCCAATTTTGGGAAAAATGATTGACCCAGTTCAATGCGCTTTTATTCTAACCTATCCATTCATGATAATATCCTTCTCTTGCATGAAATTATGAACAAGTTTAAAATCATAAAAGGAAAGAAAGCATGGGTTGCTCTAAAGTTGGATGTGGAAAAGGCTTACGATAGAGCAGAATGGATTAAAGAATGCATGTCCACATTTTCTCATTCACTAATCATGAAAGGAAACAAAGCATGGGTTGCTCTAAAAAAGCAGGAGAACTGGGTGTGTAACACCCTGTTACTTAACCATGTTTAAGTAATCTAAATTCTTGTATTAGTCACATGATTGTGATTAAGTAGGGCAGTGAGCCGCGTATTTCTCTATTGTTGTACAAAACAATGCTTGAATTAAGAAATTAAGTCATCGTGGAATTTTCTCTAAAGTATATAAAATCTCAGATAATTATGTAAAAGTACAAAATTTTCTGCAAATATGCATTTATTCCTGAGCAAGGTCGAAAATTTACCAAACCATAACAATTTCTTAGTAACTAAGGAAAGAAATAAAATTAGCAAATCATCATGGGCCAAATGCTTGGTCAATCATGTGACCATGTGGAAAAGAAAATAGTCAAGATAAGCTCACATTGAATTTGATGGGACCAAGTATGTAACAAAACAAAAAAAGGAGAAAAGATAAAGAAATAAGGGAACCTTGCTCAATTGGAAGATGACTCTTTAAAATAGCATGTGGCTTTCTTGTTAAAAAATAAATAAAGAAATAAAGAAATCAAAATAAACTCTCTATCTGCTTCACCCACGCACGACCGCCCACACCCCCCTGTCGCGCTATTGTGGCCTCGCCGGTTGTCACTGGCGCCCGTCGCTGCAGTCTTCACTTATCGCATGCCGCCATCTCCTCCTCTTCACACCCTTGGGTTGCACTCATTTGCACTTCTAGTCTCTTAGAAGGTAAATAATTTTGTACTTCCACTATATTCAGCTTCAAATGCTAACTGTGATTTATGTGAGTTGGAGGTAGTAAGATGAATTATTATATATTGGGTTATGTACTGTTGGGGTGAATTGAATGAATCTATGAATAGAAGGAACTGACATGTAATTGCAAATACTCACTATATGTCATGAAAGCATGATTGTAAGAAAACTTTGTTTGATAGAGATGTGTGCAAATGATAATGTTGATGGAGTTTAAAGAAGATGAAACATATTTATGTTGTTTGTTCTAAGTAAGTTAGTTATAATTAATTATATTTGCAAGCTCGAGTAATTACAAATAAGCTATGGAGGTTGATGGTGTAAAACTAGTGAGATTAGTTGAGAAGAGCCAAGCATGGTTATATTATTTGCTTAGGAGTTTAGGCATGGTTGCTTGATTTGAGTATGTTGAATTATTATGTGAGTTGGAGGTAGTATGATGAATTATTATATATTGGGTTATGTAATTATTGGGGTGAATTGAATGAATTTATGAATGGAAGGAACTAACATGTAATTGCAAGTACTCACAATCTGTATATGAAAGCACAATTGCAAGGAAGCTTTGTTTGATAGAAAGGTGTGCAAATGATAATGTTGAAGGAGTTTAAAGAAGACCAAACATATTTATGTTGGTTGGTCTAGGTAAGTTAGCTATGATTAATTATATTTGTAAGCTTGAGTAATTGTAAAGAAGCTATAGAGATTGATGGTGTAAAACTAGTGAGGTTGGTTAAGGAGAACCAATCATGGTTATATTATTTGCTTATGAGTTATGTCATGGATGCTTGATTTGAACATGTTGAATTCATGGTGAGACTTGTGAGGTAATTCTAGATAGATGTGATGCAACAAACGCAATTGCTGAAGTTGAGTAGCATAATGGTATCATTATGAATTTATGACTTGTCATATATATAGATGGGTAAGTACGAGTGGATTTGAGTTAGTGGTGCAAATTATGGATTAATTAGTGGATTGTGAATGTGTAGTGAGAAAGGTAAACATGTCCTAACGATACCATGATTGAGTGTTCCATCACCTGAGCGAAATTGTACAAATTCGAAGTGGGTATATTAAGGGGGAAATTGAGTGAATATGAGGTTGTGACTAAGTAAGTGAATTCATGAAAGCAAGTAAGAACGAATTGTGAATGAGGATGACATATGAACATTGGGGTCTTGATGGTAGTAAGGCCAACTTACTTGGAGTGACTTATGTCATAAAGAGTGAAATTACTTGTGAAAGCATTTGAGTCAAGGGGAATGGCTAAGTAATGAGAGATATTGGGTTGTGATAAAGAAATTAATTTAACGAATAATTCCAGATGAGAAGCGACGAATAAAGTGTAGAAATGCGTGTGACTCAACTAATGGAAAGTCGGGGTTAAGTAAATTGTGAATTGGGGTATGATTACCCGATTTATTCATTGCTAAATCAAGGCCTTAAGTGAAATGAGAATTTGTAAACAAATAATAGAAAAGGAATATATTAAAGTATCGAAACTTATTAGATTGACAAAGTTCATTATAGTGCTCAAAGTATGTCCAGTATGACTTAAAACTTACAAGTATTAATTTCTCATTAATACGAAGTCTTACTGTGTGCATTTTTGAGAAAGGCTTACAAAATTATTGAAAGGAGCAACACAATATCTATTAAGGAACATTACTGCTTGTACCCTTCAAAGCTATTTAAATTTATATTTCCTAATAGTAACAAGTTTTATTCGGCCGTTGGAACCGTGGGGACCCATTTCATTGTTCTTTGTTCAATGCAATATTCAATGTTCAATGTTCTCAGTATCTGCTAGCAGAATTCATTATTTGTGCCATTCCCATTAAATGGAAAATTCATAGTTCATTGTTCATTGATATCATAGCTACTCTTTAAATCCAGTGTTCCTCAAAAGACATTTAAAAAACATAGTTTTAAAATCATGCGCACATTCACTGTCTCCCTAAAAAGCCACTTGTTTGACTGTACAAGGGTAACATATTGAGTTATAGCTCACTTTTCCTATTGTTTTGTGTTTTCCATGCTATTTTAGGGAAGAAAACGCTAGCTAAAGTCAAGCAGGAGCCTCTAGAAGCTAAGGGTTCAGGAGGTGCTACCCAAGGCAATGACTCTTGATTTTCAATCTTGGTTAGATCGTTTGATGAACTTGGGAACCAACTTACAGTTCAGACGCTAGTTAGCTTAAGTGAGATGTAATTCATTTTAGATGCTATCACATTTTGTGTTGTGACTACCTTTAATAGTCTCCATAATCCTAGACTTATCTTATGTATATATTGAGTTTAGCTAATGTACTACTTAGTGACTAATTTCTAAATGCAGCCTTGTCCTTTCAAGGGACAGCGGTAATGCCATAGATGATTGATGAGTTCCGTTGCTTCCTAATTATATGTTAATTAAGGTTTTAGTAAGAGTTGGGTTTGGGGCATTACAGGGTCTAAGAAAAGCAGAAGCAACAAATAATGCTTTTCTGATTAAACTAACTTGAAAATTTTTCTATGAATCACAGCCTTTGGACAATAGATGCATGCAAAATATCCTATCGACAAAATTTTTTCCTCAATAGAAAAAAAAAATAGATTGTTGGGTTTGGAAATGTCTTCTTAGAAAATCGCCACCAATTTTCAAAAGGAGTTGGATGGAAGGTTAGAGATTGCCAGAGTATTAATTTCTGACTTCATATAACTGTGCGGTTTTGGGTTGTTTGGTTTATAGCTTGGGTTTGGACCAATTGATGGTTACAAGTCTATTCATCTAATGGGTGCCAAAACACTCGCACCCCACCCCTAAACCATCAATCTAGTGGGTTGGGCTAGTTCAATCCATGAATCAAGTATAATACATCAGTCTATAATTTTGTATGGGCTAGTTACAACTGGACTGGTTCAACCCGCCTTAACCCATTTCACAATTCTAGGGAGGATTAGCTAACTAGGGGGGAGGGGACGGGGCTGAAAATAAGAGATGGTGAGATAAATGTAGTAATAGTGTTAGATGAATAGGTAAATATTTTATCATAGCCTTTTATTATATATTTTTTTAAAAAATTAAAAAGAAAATAATATACTATTAGAATTTGAATCTTATAATAAAATTAGAAAGCAATAATAACAATACTGGGCTCAGAATCTATATATATATATATATATATATAGATAGATAGATAGATAGATAGATAGATAGATAGATAGATAGATAGATAAGTTAGAATCTCTTAATATGCATAATTTTTTAAAAATTGGAAAGGTCAAAATAATATGAATGAAAATTAAACATCTTATATATATATATATATATATATATATATATATATATATATATATATATATATATATATAGATAATATATATATATATATATATATATATATATATATATATATATATATATATATATATCTATATATATATATATATATATATATATATATATATATATATATATATATATATATGCATGTATGTATGTATGTATGTATGTATGTATGTATACATACAAAAGAAAATCCCTAAATTTTTTGCCACATGTTATTCACACAAAGTTTTTAAATTTTTTATTTTTTTCCTTTTTTAAAAATACGAGTTACTCAATTATGTACGGAAGATTTCCTTTCCAACAAAAAATCTTTCATAAAATTAATTACAATTTGGAAGATTTTTTTTTTTAAAAAAAAAGATCATGTACAATTACAATAATGCGTTATATTGTATTCCTGACAACACTCCCAATGTTGCCAAAATGATGCATTACATTATAATAAAACAAATGTGACGATTGCAGATAATTTTTTTATATTTTAAAACAATATGCATAATAAAATTTGAAAATAGGGGATACTACCAAAGTTATCAATAAAGATTTTGAAAATAAAATATTCTAATTTTTAAAATTATGTAAAACCCTAATTCGAAATCTATATTAATATTCTTGAAATCAAAATCTGAGAAAGTAGGATCATATAAATAACCCAAGAAACAGTTTAATTATGGTGGTGAAAGCTCACAAGGAATATAAACATAAACAATTAGAGTAGTATGTCAATATTTGTTAAATAACTAATGTACAATCTTGATTATAAACTAATACACCCACGATCAAGATACTTTTCCAACATAAACATCATTTTTTTTTGTTTATATGTAAATTATGGCACATTTTTTTCTTTAGTCTAAATGAAAATTATCAATCCAATGGCGGTAGCAATAAATATTAAAAAGCTTATGGCCTTCTTTCTTAACCCGTTCATTGGCCTCACCATTCTTCTTGTTTGACTGTGAATGTCATAGGGGAAGAATACAACAGGAAGAAGAATGGGGAGAAGGAGAAGAAGAAGCAACACCACAAAATTGCAAAAGTGAAGCATCATTTCTCTTTGCTTCTTCCACTCGTTTATGGGTTTCTCTCCTCATATGGTTCTTGATGCAATTTTAATCATTTAATTATCTAGGACTCAACAAATGTAGAGAATAAGTCATTATGATAGTTAAAAATGTTGATTCTACATTGATCATTTATATTTTTATTAAATATTAATATATTTATCATAACGAAAATTATCAAATTTCTCAATTAAAAATAAGAAACTTAAAGTTTAAAATGAAAAATTACATAAATAAATTCCATGCATAGCAGCTGTCCTTAATGCTAGTTATTCTTTAATAGGCTTGAATTTAACTTAAAATTAATGCACAAACTGTGAGAGCTAGTCATGTGTCAAATGTTTAACTTCAGATGTTTTGTTTTAATGTGTATGTATAAATTAGGAGAAAATATTAAAATGAGGATTCTATAAACTTAATTAACAAAGTAATGGCTTGAAAAGTGATGACATAAACTTCACGATATTAGACTACAAAACACCCCCAAACCATCACTTAATCGGTAATACTTCCGCAACAACTAAAATTGGACGAACCCAAATAGATTCCACCACTCTCAATTTGATGCATAATACAAGTACTTTATAACCAGGTTTAAATGGCTTGATTCCTTGATTACATTGGCCAGTTTTGATGTGGGCTGCGGGCAGGTGTATGCTTGGAAAGTGTGATTGGGCCATGCAAATAGCAGGCCTCAAATATAGAAGCTAGTCAATGTAAAGAGCTGAAGAAGCCCCCACACGAAATGTTTGTAGTTGCCCATTTATTTATACATGAACTTGCATGTGCTTTCATCTCCTACGGGTTAGATTCATGGCATTACGATATTAGATTCTTGCAGCATTTGCATGAAAGTCGTGCATAATAAGGGAGGGTAATGGATCGCGTCACATTAGAGTCGGTCTGTTTACAAAGTAGATCGAGTCGGGTCATGGTAATTCACTAATCACCTATTTTAAAATGGAACAAACTTGCACAAAAAAACTGTGTATAGTAATTATTGTCATGTATTAAGCGTTGGTAATAAGTTTAACTAATTGGAACATGTAAACTAGTGTGTCAAGTAGGTTGAAAAAATAACGGCTCACTAAACGGGTCATTAATGGGCCGACCTGGTCCGACCCGCTAACATGCCTTAATAGGCCGACCCACTATTAACCCAGCCATTATTGACCCGATCCTTTATTTCCCTTATTTTAAATGGGTCAACCCGCTTGACCTAATAAATACCCGGTCCGCTATCCACCCCCAATAGTGGAACTATAGATCGGAATATGTGGTGGAACATTATATTTTGGAGACGTTGGGACATGGGACCAATGAAAGTAGGGAGATTTTAGGGATTCAAAAATAAGCGGAAAAATAGGAGGCTTGTACTTGTTGGACTATGTCACAAGATAGTTCCGAAATCATGGTATAACTTATAAGATTCTTTTTGGTGGTTGAACTGGGTCTATCATCATCATATATGTATCTGCGAACTATACAAATATTAATTAATCATTTTGGTTGCCCTTGTATACAAAGCTCTTTGTAACACCAATTGTAGATACGGGAGCTTCTAAGATAAGTTCGGATAAGTTACTGACAAAAAGGAGAAAAAGATAGACTTATGCATCATTCGTGTAAAATTAGGAGAAATATTTTAGTAAAAAATAAATATCTATGCTAATGCTACGTTAATTATTAAATAATCTAGTCTCACATATATGAGATTGTTATATTTATTTAGGTCTTCATTACAGTAGTTGAATGGTTCTATCGTGTTTTTCAAGCATGTTTCAAATCGTAGAGACAAGACAACATTAACGCAAATCTTTATACTACTACGATAACAATTGCGCATGGTTGATCATAATTTAGGGTTTTACTTTTGTTATTCTTGTGAGACTTTTTGTAACTATATAACAATAAAAACAAATTCCCACATTATCCTAACCTTCACTACATGTACACTATGACAATTAGGCAAGAGAATTTGTTTTTTTGCAAGCGGGCCCAACCCACTAAACCTCCATCTCAGGATACCTAGAAGGCCGTAATGAGACAGAGAGAGGATGTCAAAGCCCTAAGCAAAAGACCAAAAACATAAGCAGATAAGCTCGCCCGCATAATTCTTGCACCTCAGGATCGAACCTGGGATGGCAAGTACTTCGATGACGACACGGGCCAATGAAGCTTCGACAATTAGCCAAGGGAACTACAAAAATAGTGGATACAACTTTTTTTTAGGGGGGGAGGGGAGGGAGAGAAGTGGATATGTCACATGACCTATTTAATTGGCAATAGCATGGTGTACACGTAGATTGGCAATAACATAGCGTAAATAAATGAAAATTCTATAATTATGAATCCCTTCAGGAATATATTAATGAAGTATCAATTTAACAATTAACTAGCTTTTTGCAATCCCTTTGTTCCACAAGAATATGTTAGCGGTCACTTTTTTAGTCATCACCGCAAGTCTGCAACTATTGTTTGTCTGTTGAATATCTATTATTAAAGATATATTATCATTACTAAATATGAAAAATATATTTTAGGTGGGGCTGTCAAAGTCTGACCCGATACGATAATCCGACCCGAATCTGATCCGAATTTACTGAGAGAAACACGAACCCGATCCGAACCGAACTGATTTCGACCCGAAGTCGACACGATTTGACCGTTTAGTGTGAAAACTTATTATTTTCAGTTTTGAGCAAATCTAAGCTATTTTCAAGGCCGACATGAAATTGACCCGTTTATTAAATAGGTAGACCCGATTTGACCCGTTTGACAGCCCTAATTTTAGGAGATCGATGTATAATGACAATTTCACTATATATTTGAATGAAGTTTTTCATTATGAGAATGTAATTAAATGATTACATGTTACATGTTGCAGAAATTTTATTTTAATATATTTGATATTGATTACATTCAAACTTTTTGTTAAAAAAAGAAAATTTTCCTGCATTTTCATATTTTAAAAGAATAAAGCGTTTTTAATTTTTATCAACTTTTGAGTCGTATTATTTTTTTGTTATTGGTTTGTATTTTCTTCTCTTTTTGTTGATAATAAATAACTTTATTATTTTGTTTTTTAATATTATATTATAGAAAAAAACATGATAGCCCTATATAAATTAGGGCTATTATATTTGTATACTTTTAAAAGTGAGTTAATCTTCTCATTATTTGATTAGTACCCCACTCATGATATAAATTATTAATTAATCTAATTTAAAAGTAAATTATCCAAATCTACTAGTGTGATAAGATGATTAATAAAGTACTGAGCACGCTTCCAACCCACCACATATAATTTGAGCCAAGTGACCTACGTACGGTTCTTAGTAGACATGCACAAACTTATGTTAATGCTGTGATACAACTATCTTTTTTTTTGGGGGGGGGGGGGGGGGGGGGGATGCATCTTTTTTATCTATAATTCAGTTTTGGTACCACAACTTTTCAAATAATTGGGATGTCTTGGACCAAATTAGGCCATGGAGTATCCTTTGTGCTCGATATTTTTTGACCGATTGTGTAGTCATGGTGGGTTGCTTGCTCATGATTCATGACTACTCCACTTTTTGCCCTTATGATCAATTATTTTGGGTAACATTTGGGATTTTGTTTCACACATTCATGGCACAATAGTACTGAATGAATTAAGATAATATCTTCTTAACAGTACTATAAAACGTTAGTTAGTGTAGATTATCGATGTATGATTTGACTTTAATTACATGTTTAAATTATAAATGTAAATAATTATGCTTCCTTATATTCCCATAGCGTAGCACACTCAAGTTGCTTGCTTTTGTTCTTGTCGTCTCAAAGGTCGGTTTAGTTAATTACTATTGCTTCACACATAAGTTTGCCGATATCAAACTGGATATTATAAAAGAAAGGAAAATTGGCTTAACATAATCTCAGCTATATATGTCAAATGTGCAAAATAATCTAAATTATGGTATTTGTACCAAATATACCAAACTTTTGAACTATTAACACATTATATAGATACACACTTCACTAGAACTTCCAACATCGAAAATGCTGACTTGGCATAACGTGGACTTATTTTAGAAAAATGATGTTAAACTACATCCCAACCATAGAAAATGAAATTAAAACCAAAATAAGTAATGGTAAAATCAAATAAAAGGGCTGAAAAAAGGAATTTACCTTACTTTTACATATCTGCTATTATATGATTTAATATGACTGGTGTATAATTAGATTTTTCTTTTGAAAACAAATTCACGTGTATGCCAGGCTAGCATTTGGATGTCAAAGATTGAGGCCGTGTTCGGCAACAACACTTTGGATAGCGTTTAGTATTTTGACCAAGTTAATACACTAATTATTTAATTTTTAGTGTTCGGTAAACTAGTGTTTTGATTAGCATTTCAAGTAACATTTAGCATTTTAAGCAGCATTTTTCAAAAGTTAATGGTATTAATGTTTGACATTTAAAAGTAGTGTTTTATATCTTTTAGCCAAAACATATCCTTTAAAAATTTTATATTTGAAAATTATCTATATCCTTTTATGTCAATTTACATTAATCAGTTAGCATAACTGCTAAATTTACCGAACACATTAATTTCAATTACTCATCTAAACAGCTATCCGTTAACAGCTAAATTAGAGACGCTATCCGCTATCTAAACAGCTATCCGTTACTTGAACCGCTCGCCGCTAACTAAACAGCTAATTTTGCTGAATAGAGCCTAAGGTTCTGGCGAAGTGAACGCATAAGGTGCTAAACTTTAAGAGTATGTTATGCTTTGTGCATAGAGATAATTATTATTATCTCTATGCATGCTTGTAATATACTACGTACATTGTTATGTCGTAATGATTAAATCATTAGCCATGTATATTCTAGTGATCATGATATTTTCGAACTTAAAATTTACATTATTTATTGGAAATCATACTTGTCTATTAATAAACGATCAAAATTAATATAGAAGTGTGAATTTTATCCCTCCAAATGCTCATTCTCAACCAATCATTTTGCAGACTAAGGTAAAAATGACGAAGTAATAAATAGTAGTTACAAACTTTCTGAAGGTGGAAACGAAAAGATGCATATATGATTGTTTGTCACTGGCCAATAACAGCTCAACTACATTATCAAGAAATCTTTTTGGGTTGACAAACTAAAAGGAATGGAAGGCTTCTTTGCATATGTGGTTGATTTGACCTCTTGTTATGGCCAAAAGGAGGTGGGACATGCATATATGACCTCTTTTTTCTTCCCTCTTCCGCACGCCTTCTCTGTAAACTTATTCATCTGTTACAATATTCATTTAATTAATTAATTAACTAATTGCATATATATATATATATATATATATATATATATATATATATCGTGTTTTATGTTGGTAACTCACACGTAAGAGAACATATTAAAATATATGATAATGCGATTATTTGATTGACAAATTAAGGGACACTGAGCATATGTATAAGTTAGAGTCGTCGCTCACTCGCTCCTCCCATTTTCAATGGTTTTGGGGGTTGGAATCTCATAAGCTTGTATGTTGGAGTGTGCATTTCTGACTCCCTTCCAAGGATTTAAATTTGTTCCTTCGATTTTCATCAGCTGAAAGGACTTGCAGGAATAATTGTCCAAAGTTTTTATTGCATTTCTTAATTAGATTTGTATTTTGTGGGTCTGGACATTGAATAATCAAACAGGATCAACCGTTGATTTACAATTCTTCAAGTGAAGCCCTGTCTCCCTGTGAGTGTGATTAATAGTGAGGATTGTGGTCGTAGGACCATAGTATTCCAGCTGGTGTTTAGGGGTCTGAATCACTAACCAAATAAATAAGAATGAACGAGAGTTTCAGCATAGGCAGCCGCGAATTAATTGATAGATTACGTACATTAGTGGTTTATTTATGACCCAATTTACATAAAATTGTAACATGCTTTAAGAAGGTCACACGTGGGATTGTGCATGGCACCAATCTTTAATGTAAATTGATGTGGGAACACAAAAAATTCATAAAGTAGGTGATATAGTGCCAAGAAGTGAGTCATTGGCAAGTCTCACACACGTAGACTTTTGTGGCCATTATCGTCATCAACTTTTTCCCATGCTTTGAGGCTAAAGCCTGAAGCTAGCGTTAGCGTACGTAGTTGTTCAAAGCTTCCCATTGCCGCAGCCAACGGCAATAACGTTGTTCGACACGTAATAAAACCACAAAAGCAACTCTTCAATAATTTATTTCCCTATCCATATCTACCACTTTTTTTTGTTTTTCTTTTTTTCTTGTCAGGAAAATGAATAGATGACTTGGATCACCAATGATTTTGCCTTGTTTTGATTCAATAGGTAATATATTGTGCATTATATGAAGATTGAAAAGTTGATAGACGCAATAGTGTTAGTTTTGAAAATACTTATAAATTGCAGAAGGTTAAACGAATAGGTGCAAAATCTAATAGATTGATATAGTGGACGAAAGAAAAATCGTACAGGCAAGTTTTAACTATGTAAGAGAGTTAAATTGTATAAAAGAATCTGGTAAATTTACCAGATTCTTTTATACAGTTTTACTCTGTTACATAGTTACAACTTACCCGTACAATTTTTCTTTTGAAAATTGTATCAATCTATTAGATTTTTGTACCTATTCGCATAAGCAACCAATTTTGCAAACCATGTATTGACAATTAATCATAATTAATTACCAATAATATAGTGACTTAATTAAGGTCAATCACATATATAGGTGGAATGGAAAAAATGTTTTTGACATTAGCCTAAAATCCTCATCATTGTTTATTACTTTTATTTTTGAACCCTATAACTCATTAACCATCTTAATTACTACGTACTATATATATGCAATAAAAACGAACCCAACAAAGCGTATGATGTAGAGAATTAAGCGTATGAGATCGAAAAGTTGAACTTGAGCATGCAGTGTATGAGTGGCAAATAAGTGAAAAATTTCTTGTCTTTCTTTGAGTAGCTGGCAAGGAAATCAGACCGCCTTCCTATCTCGGCAACATTATAATGATATATATCACGTTGAGATTTTTTTAAATTTTTATTTTGGGTACAGAATGGACCATGTAATGTGCTTGTGTTTAATTTCATAAGTGATATATATGTTTCGAATTAAATAAACTTTCATGAAAATAAACGATTCTCCAAAAAGAACTATTAGTAATAACATAAAATTAGCACCAACACGAGTTGGTTTAAGTAATTCTTGAAGAAGATATCGAATTCGAATATTGTAAACAGAAAAATCTATAATGAAAAAATACCACTCTTTATTGGATCAACAGTAACTCGATTTTAAAAACATTGCTAAATTATGGGGTACAGAACACATAAAAGCTGAAGAGAATGTTGGCCTATAGGTGTGAAACCAACGCAGAAAATACACACGTAACGTAGAATCAAGAATTCTGACACATGAAATGGTGCACTTTTGTACCACTACTACAATCTTTACACCTCGGAGGGGGGAAAAAAACAAAAGTTGAACCATTATGCACATGAGAGAGAGTAATGCTGCGAATTCTTTTACACCTAATTCCAATTCCAAGCCTGAAGCATCATTTATGGCTACTTTATTATTTGCACTATGTTGAGAAGATTATGGATATGACATATTGGTTCTCCATCCACATATTTAGTTTTGATTTCATATTTTTCTTAAAAAAATTAATCATATATTTAATCAGAATTAATACTGATAAGGATCCCATGACTAACTACTTTAATTTGCTTTTGACATTGGATATGCTCAAAACGTGGCCCACATTATGCTTAACAAGCATCTAACTAATATCATACTTTATTTGTGTTAATGCTCAATTAGTACTACAAAATTATAGATTGCACATATGGACAGCCATTAGGTTTGGAACATGGGCGCATATATACAAATGTCTAAATTTCTCTTGTCATTGTCATCGTGCATTAATTGTTGCTGTCTTTTGGTAAGGTAAGTGGCTGTTTCAGATGGGTCCTTGTTTGAGGTGGAAATGAATTGAGCTAGCCACTAGTAGAGGTGTAGGTGAGCCGAACTAACTCATCAGCCCTCGCGAGGTGGTTCAAAATTTTCCTTGCCAAGTCTGGCTCACGATGAGCCCAAGCCGGGTCAAGTTTGTTTGGTTATCTAAGTTGAGTTCGAGCCTGATGAACAAAGATTTGTGAGCTTGCAGAGCCTACATGAATCAAACGAACAAGTCGAGCTAATGAACTTCCACGGGCCTTCTTGAGAAACAAATATTAGAGTTTGAATAATTGTAACTTAGGTAACTACTGTAATTAAGAACTACTGGTTACAGTCGCACAATCACAACGATGTAGTGGACTTTAACCTCATAATCCAGCTTTTCTCTCCACTTCTCCATGACCTCTTCACAATTTGGATTTTTCACATGCTCAAATGCTCATGTAAAAGTAGAGTTAGAGTAATTGCACAACTTGTGTCAGCTTACTGTCCTCATCTAATTGTTCATTGACTAATGATCGTAGATTGGTAACCCATGCATGAACAATGAATGATGAGGCAACTACGATTGTCCTATGTCTACACAGATCAGATACGCTCACCAATCTTTTTGTACTTATTTGAGAGCCTCTCTATACATGTGAACTTCGAGAAGCGAGGTCCATAGCCAATTTTTGAAAGGCAAGCTTTTATATGAGAACAAGACAAGTCAAGCTTAGGCTCAGAGGAATAAAGCCTTGCAGAGGCTTGAGTCCCAACGAGACTTTGATGAGCCGAGCCTATACGGGCTAAGCTCGAGATTGATTTTACTGAGCTCGAGCTCGTTGAGCCCAAGCATCAATATGAGCTCACAAGCTGAGCTAGCTTGGCAAACCTAGACCCGACTTGAATACATCCCTAGCAACCAGGGCCCCTAAACTAACTTAACGGAGAACTAGAAAAGCTCGGCTCAAGAGAAGCTTAAGAGCGCTCTAATTCGAGCTCATCTCATCATACAAATAAGCTAAGCCCAGCCAAGCCAGCCTCAGGAAGCTTGGCTAGGTAGGCTTATAATGGGAGGGAAATGATATATGTCTAGTTTTATTAATGATACAATTTATATGACAAAATTGTATTTCATGAATAAAATTGGGAATCTATTTCTTCAATCAATCGTCTTTTTATCTATTGTACACCCAAAAGTGACAGCCACGTGGCGTACTCATTAGCACTATAAAATTCCTTTCTTTTTCTTGTTCATTGTTCTCTTCTCCAACTAATTTTTAGTCTTACTAGTTTTTTACCCGTGCGTTGCACGATAGCTGTCACTTATCAGTTGATAAGTATTAGTATCTTGTTGTATATATTATTGTTAGCGCTATATTATATTAAGTTCTATGCACTTGATGGTAGCACATATTTTCTAATTTTATTTCATATGAAGTCACTTTAATTATATGTATCTGAATTTTTTATATGCAGTGAAGTTTTTTTTTTTAAAGATATTATATGGTTTGTCGTCGCATAATTTTTTTTTAAGTTTAAAAATATCATGGTTATGTCAAATAACTATATTGATGGTGGGAGTAAAGAAGTAAAGGAAAACCATAGTATTTTTAGTAATTTAATGTAGTCTTTCTTAAACTTGAGTTTTATTTGCTTTATGTGGTTATGTGAAATGTAACGTGTGAAAAGTAGTTCGCATATGAAAATTCATACGGTAATGTAATGTGTGTTACTTACGGGTGAAAATGAATTGTGGATGTGATAACTTTATTTTTTGGTACGTAAGGCAAACATTTAGAGTACTATTAACTTTTTTTTTTAATCAACTTACCTCTTTTGGCCTAACGTACCAAATAATGGAAGCCCAAAGGCACATTATTTTAGAATTATTTTATCAATTTGCGGACTAATATTTTTAACTTTATTTTAATAAGAATAAAATTTCACATTTTAATATTACTATGCTAATGTTATAATTATTACCACATCCATAAATTTAGATATTTTTTAACTTAAGTTACACTTAAATAATTCTAGTTAATTATTAATATTAATATTATACCCTTACAATGCAAGGGTGTGAGTTAAATAATTTTTAATATATTATTAAGAGAATAGATTTTCTTATTAAAAAAAAAAAGCAAACAATAAATTGATGTATGTATTATATTATTTTATTCATGCAAATGTAAAGCGCGTCTTCCTTAGTTTTTTCCCTATTAATAACATACTTTTTGATTCTTAATTGATATCTAACTCACATTTTTGTTGTATTTGCATCATTAAATCATATATATTTTATGATTAAATTTTATTATTAAATAATAAAAAGGTATACGAGAAGTTACTTTATGAAATAGAATTAATATTGCATTAAATTTACATCCATTCTACATAGTCTTTTCTTTTTACTTTGAATCTCATGTAACATTCTATATTGTATTAAAGTATCTCACATGGCTATTCACTCCTATGTGGCATCCTACATAGCAAGCTTATGTGTCGTTCATACATGAGTTCAATCCAACTTTTAATATATATATATGATGTCATTATTTAACCAAGACACAAGTTCCTTTTCTTTTATTTTCTGTTCAAGATTTACATTTGAATTTGATCGATTGTTTTGTAGTTTAACAAGAATTATTGAGAATATATAAGTCAAGGGTGAGCTTGTTCAGTTTCAAGCCTGCGAAGCTCTCGAACTAAGTCGTGCTTATAAAACAATTGTCGGAAACATAGGATAAAAATAGAGGCTTATGTGGGAGATTTGAACAGGCTTAATGCATGAAATAACACTATCCATTATAAGATGTTATTTGCTCGGTCTTACTAAGATTGCTCCGATAATGACAAGTATACCTCCCGAACACCATACACTTTGTGAGTTCCTTGACGAGAAAATTCAAAGAACACCCTTCTAGTTTTTCAGATGATGAACAGGAAATTAGTCTAGAAAACCGCACAGGGTGTATTTCTATTTTAAACGTCATTAATGAATTAAATCCACGCGCATTGACATGGAATTGAGCGATTATGATCTGGTTTTCAGGGAGGACAAAACAACCATCGGTCAAATTTAAATAGTATGCACTCCGAAGCATATGATATACATATTGTGTTAGGATTATAGGCAACACCTTTGTCAATGAAATCCATGCACATTGACTCATGCTTAGTGTAACCCAACTTTTTCTTTGTTTGACAAAATCATCTCCTAAAGTTGGAATTGAGGTTTTAGACTTAATTATATTTGTATTAGATTCCAATGTAATTCTCCAAAACATCCCTACTTAACTATATGTATATTTTTAAATGTTTTTCTATAGACCAAAAAAACATATTTTCTTTGCTTTTCCTTCCTATTCTTAAAAAAAAATTACACGCTTAACGGGGAAGGCTAATAACGGAAAAGGCTACAATGTTGCTATTTCAAGATACGTGAAAAACCAACCATATTAAATCATGCAAATTTTTAAAACACATATAAATATAAATTACCTCATTTATTTATTTAAAGTCATGCATGCTTGACTGGTTTTATTAATAAAATAATGCGTTTGAATTGAATTTTAATAATATTAATATCAAAATACTGCATAGGATATAAGATAAGCTTCATTTCATATTGTCCGCGTAAAATATATAAAAATAAAAATGGTCTTTTACACTTTCAAATTAAATTGGACATCAGTTGAAACATTATTTTTCAACGTCCCACGCACTTGGATTCAGTGACTTCTTAATTTCATTCTCTGCCTCTTCATTTATTGTTCAACCATCTTGTCTAGTTCCATATATGCATCATACATTTCGACATCTTAATCCGTGTCTATGCCTTGTACTTCCTAAACATGATTCAATTTCTTAAACATATATAGCTCAATTTCTACCGACACCGGTTGGTTCAAGTAGCTTGATACTTGTTCCCCTTAAGTAAGATTTTGGATTCGAGTTTTATAAATGGAGAAAATTTATGGGAAAAGAACTTTACTCTTTATTGGACCAATAATAATTCGATTCCAGTTAAATAGATGATCTAAGATCCAAAAAAAATATAATTCGATTTTACCATATCATGCTATATTATTTATTATTCAAGCATCAATTATGCGTGTTTACCAATTCATTAATTATATCGAGAGAAAAAAAATAATTGAATACTTAAAAGATTGATGTTCTAGTTACATTCTGATTATAGGCTGTTTTATTTATTTATTACTCAAAGGCACCGCTTGGTGGGGAATAAATGAAAACGAAGGCGGCCTGAAAGCAAAGTCAAAGATGGGGGATTCCTTGAGAGGAGGTGCAGAGCAGAGCCGATGCCATTTGGGACTGCGGGGTTTTGCTAGATGACGCGTGTCCGTTTGCTCAGTTAATTAGCTGGGCACTTATCCAGCATTCGTTCTATCTCATCCCAAGAGAATACAATCTTCACGATTTGTATATAATATAGTTCTTTATAATTATAATAAATGTACAATAGTGGGTCATTGGAAGTTCCTCCTTCACATTATGCTTTAGATTTCTGTCCACCCAGTAGGGTGCGACAAAGTTCTCCAGTTCACGCACACGCGCACAAGACTATTAAGATAGGATAAGATTTTGTACGGAATAAATAGGATGAATGTACAGAAGAGTTATTTCCGCTCACTCAGAATTGATTACCAAATATAGTATTGACAATTAGTGAAACTAAAACTATTAATCACCATACATACCCATCATAGATCATGTTTATAATATGTATTTTTACTTATGATATTAGTTACTGATCAATAGATTTTCTTGTTTAGTGGCCATGAAATATATATATATATATATATATATATATATGTTTGGTGATCATGCCTATCATCAATATGTGAGTAAAATATTTTATTTATACAGGGATCATGAAATTACGGTTGGTGATCATTATAAATAATTTGTGAGTCATAAATTATATACACATTATGTAGTTAGGTGAGGGTTTTTTTTTTTAATAGTAAGTTTTACTTCATTTTCATCAGAAATTATAATATAAGTTTTTTTCCCAATATTAGTTACTGATTAATAGATCTAATTTTAGTGATCATCAAAATTTTATCTAGTAATCAATTGATCTATTTATGGTGACCACAATGAATGTGTTTGTTGAGTATACATTTAATTCTAATTAGGTAAGCTTTATTTATTACAATTTTAGTTTTATCTTCATGAAAAATCATCAAGATGTTTTTGTTTATGATATTAGTTGGTGATCAATAGATTCAATTTTAGTGATCATCAGAATAATATTCGGTGATCAACTGATCTATCTATTGCGATCATTATAAATATGTTCATTGATCGCGAACCATATCATCAATTATACTTAGGAAAATTTTATTTTTGATGTATTTGAGCTTTATTTTCATTAAAATTATAATACATATTTTTACTTGTAATCTTAATTAGTGATCAACAGTTTTAGTTTCGGTGATCATCAGTACTATATTTGATGAATAATTTTGGGTGAGAGGCTGACAACACCTTAATGCGCTCATCCTACTCATCTTACGGAGTGTATATATATACACACACACACACACACACACACACACACACACATACATACATATACATATACATATATATATACATACATACATATATGATACGTCCGCAAGCGCACGGGTGTTGTAGTATAGATTAAAAGATCGTCCTTAGGGACCAAAGTAATCTATCGAGTCCTTTCTATCAGAAAATGCTAAGCAATTACTTAATTGAGGATTTTGATTTGGCAACTTCTAATTAACTGATTCTAAATTCAATCAAGGAAAAAGGCCTAGGGATTTATTTAGTTAAGAAAGGTGTTGGATCGATATGATTAACATGTGCTTTTCTCTAATTGGATAATTTTGAGGAATTGCAATCAATCTAGAATTCAGTCTATTCTTTCGAAATCAACCAAATTACCTAAACTAAACAAAGTCGTTCTTTCAAACTAATTTGTATAAATCTAAGTTCAATATTTTATATTACTTTATCATCCTCCCAATATACAAATTTCTCTTTCGAGTCATCGCTATATTAGGTCTTATCAAGCAGTCTAACAATCAAATTTTACCTTTCAGTTCTTCATTCAATTGTCTCAAGGGTGCAGTAAACTTAGCCAAGTCTGCTCACAACCTGATAATCACGTGATAAAACGAAATCAAACCAATCATGAAAAGCAATCACAATTCTATTGAATTAAAAATTTTCCAACTACACTTCCAAACAAATCCCTAGACTAGATAAACTATTCACTCATGATTAAAAATTAAACAACTAACCAAACAATTCAGCGAGATCTGAGAGGGAAGAGCTTGGCAATGACAGCCTTCAACAAAGTCTTCAAACCGTTACTAAACCGAGTTCCTCACTCAAGATTTCTCACTTGCACAAAAATCAAACTAAAATCCTAACTACAAAAAGTAAAATTTTGGGAAGTAGGAATGACTGTCTATGATGGTGGATCCTATTTTCTCCTGCTGAGGGACGGGCTTTTAAGCAAGAACTCGAGCCTTTTCAGCCACACAATCGAAGGGAGACGAAGAGGCCACAGTTACTAGCTTACCCACGGGCCGTGGCAGACACCACGATCTGATCGTGGTCTTAGCTGTAACCAAATTTTCTGCTCTTCTCTTGCTCCACGGGCATAGCATCTCAAGAGCATCCATGGGAGGTCAATATACACTCAAATGAGGGTTAAATGTTAGGTCAAATGATTCAAATTCCTGTAAAGATAATCAAACAGCCACATCCAAGCATAAAACGAGAATAGAAGTATAAATGGTAAACTTAAAGCACACAATTCTCCTAAAAATATAGCAAAATAACCCTAAAATGATATATACATTAAGCACTTATCAATATATATATATATATGTATGTATGTATGTATGTATGTATGTATGTATGTATGTATGTATATGTATAGGCTACTCAGGTAGTATAAGGAAGTTTTGAGATGAATAGGATGAGTACATAGAGGTGTTATCTGTTTCTTATTCTGAATCGATTACCAAACATAATATTGATGATCGCTAAAATTAAAATTATTTATCACCATCTAAAATTATAACTAAAAAAATATATACTATGATTTTGAATGAAAATAAAGCTCAATTATATTTGGTGATCAATTCATCTATTCATCCAGACTATTAAAATTTCTTATATATGTTTTTGTGTATAATTTAAGTTAGTGCTCAATAGACCTTTTGTAATGATCATGAGAGTTATGTTTGGTGAATATGTTTATATCATCGATACATAAGTAGAATGTCAGATGTGAATAAACTTAAAATGTAACAAACAATCGTATTAGATATATAAAAATAATTTACATTTTATATAATGATCGTGAGAGTTAAGTTTGGTGATCATTATAAATTTGCTTATTGATCATGAGCTATATACTCAGTTGTAGTTAAGTGAACTTTATTTGTTCTAATTTACATTATATTTTCATTAAAAATCATAATCTATGTTTTTATTTATGATATTACTTAGTGATCAATAGATCCAGTTTTAATGATCACCAAAATTATTTTTGGTAATTAATTGATCTATTTATGACGATAATTATAATTAAACATATTTGTTGATAATGAATTATATCTTCAACTATAGTTAGGTGAGCTCGATTTTATCGTATTTGAGCTTTGTTTTCATTAAAAATCATAACATATATTTTTTCTTGTAATTTTAGTTAGTGATCAATCATTTTATTTTCAGTGATCATCCATATTATATCTTGTGATCACTTCTGAGAGTTTGGGGGGGGGGGGGGGAGGGACAATGCTCTATTCAATCATACTATTCATCTCACGGAGTAGGTTATCTCTGCCAAGTAGCCCATATATATATATATATATATATATATATATATATTGAAATTGATTAATAAGTTTGATTGGTGATCATTGAGAGCTTGACCTATATTTTGAGATATGATATACATTTTTATATCTTTATAACAACTCTAAGTAAGAAAAAGAAAAATTTTAATTTGATGTTTGTATTTCTTTTACCAATACATGTTAGTTTAAGTATTTTAGTACTTATTTCCTTTGAGCAATATTTGAGGTTCAAGTTTTGTGAATAAAGAAAATTTGTAATGATCTAGTTTACTCTTAACTTGAATCCAATGTGATGGAAGAGAAAGAGAAAACACAAGAAAATTAGATATTTTTACAAATTTTATTTAAATGGCGTAGACTAAAAATTAAAGCTCTCTAATAACTTTCAAATTGTAAACCATAAAATTTACCACAACATCTATGGCTTAAATGAAACTATTAAATTATAATATGTTATAATTCTTCCATCTCAAAAAGAATATCCCTTTGAAACCATAAAATTATAATATGTTACCACAACATCTATGGATTAAATGAAACTATTAAATTAAATAATAATGTCCACTTTCTAAAAATGGCAGTATCAAATTTATAAATATTCTCCAAATTACCCTTATTTTGAATTTAAAAGTACAACTCTAGAAAAGAGGAAAATTTAAAATCTCATTTTTAAATTCAAATACTAGAAATGTCATTAGTGTTTTATTTTTAAAATGGCTAGTGATCAGTTAGATTTCTTAAAATATGTGAAAAATCAAATAAGACATTCTTTTTAGAATAAAGAGGGTTGTTTGCTAAATTAAATGTACGACAACCCTTCACCCTTTACCCATCACCACTCACCCATTAATCCTGAACTAGTTTGGACCCGTGCTTTGCACGGTGCATACTACAGTAGATTGTTTGTGTTTGTGTGTGTATGTGTTTATATATATCTAGAGAGAGAGAGAGAGGGGGGGAGAGAGAGAATCAAAATAATATAGGAATGTTCAACAGAAACTCGAATTTATTGAAAAATATAAGTAGATAGTAATTTCATATACAATCATCAAAACTCAATAATTAAAACAACAGATGATTGCAAAAGACATGATGTAAAGTATGACAGAGATTATAGGTAGTCAAAATATAATTAAAATCATGCTAAATAACATGTTGATATGTTAATTTGTGGCGCCAATGACGAAGAATCCACCTTCTCTTCTTGTACCTACAGTAAAAATTAAGTTCTTAGTAATTATTTGATTAACAATGATATTCAATCATACTAAATGAAATAATGGATTTGTTTGTATTTTTATTTTCAGTTGATTTAAGTTTTGTTTATTTTTGTTGTATTTTTTTATTCGATTTCCTGTTTCACTTAAATATTAGACACGAAAGACATAATGTAATATAGTTATATTGGATAGCGAAATCACTACATTTATAAATTGAATGGAGTTTTTATTTTTGGTTGAATTTAATTTTTTTCTTATGCATTCTTATCATTAGGCTCTAGATTAGGGATAATGATTTTCATGGTAGTTGTTAGTAAAGCGTTTGATTTTTCAAATAAATTACATTTAGTATATCAAAATTCAATATTTAAATATTAAACATAAAAGACATAATGTAATATAGTTATATTGGATAGCGAAATCACAACGTTTATAAATTGAATGGAGTTTTTATTTTTGGTCGAATTTAATTTTTTTTCTTATGCATTCTTATCATCAGGCTCTAGATTAGGAATAATGTTTTTTTGCTTATGCATTCGATCGGATCAAGGCAGGTTCTAGGGGCCATTAGTCTTATTTTTTCCTAAGGCTTTGTTGGTTTATCATTTTATTATTCTTCTTTGTGGTCATGCTTTACTTTTGCTTCCATGATTTCTTAATCCTTTATTTATCTATTTATAGTATCATCAAAAATAAATAAAAAATACTTCTAATAAAGTGGTCAATAAATGTACAACTTTCTTGCATTTTCATTACAAATTGGTCGCTTAATTCAAGGGCCATCAAAAAATTCTTTTGATATTTGCCTGCCTCTCGAATCCTCTAGAGGGGGGATTTTATAACTAAGACTGAGTAAATATTTAACCTAAACTTATCTTCACTCTTTCTCTCTCTCCTCTTTGCCTGCCTCATTCTCTCCCTCTCCTCTCTGCTTGCCTCTTGAATCCTCTCTGTAACTCACGACCTCGCCATAGACGCCATACAAAGAAACTGGAGAACCGAGATCCTTTCTTGGGTTTTGACGCCTTGGCTACGGCAACCACCACCGCCGTTATCGGTTCGTTGATTTAAAAACTACCCGAGTGATGCAAAAATACCGCCGACCCCCTATAAAAAACCCACGAGCCTTGATCTACGAAAATTGCATGAGAACCACCACCGCTGTTGTGTAGAACGGTCGAAACCGAGTATGAGAAAGGAACAACACGCCCAACGCGTCACTGTGGTGGTGGCGCGTGGGCTCACGCACTTGCAATGACAGCGTTTCTTCGGTTTTCTTTCTATGACTGCGTAGATTGACGATGATGCAGGGTTTTGGGAGAAAGAAGATCATGAAACGACCTTCGTCGGCGGCGCGTGACGTTCACGCACTGCCCCTTCCCGGTGTGTTTCTCCGGTTTTCTTCTTATGGCTGCGTAGATCAGCGATGATGCGGGGTTTTGGGAGGAAGAAGATCGTAAAACGACCTTCGTCGGCGGTGCGTGGCGGTCACGTGCCACCCCTCCCCAGTGTCGTCTGATGGGTATGGTCCTAGTTTCCTTTGCTTCCGTTTTCTAAACCTTATTTGCTTTCTGAGTCGATGTGGAGATTCAGGCAAAGGGGGCTTGGGGTTAGGATTTTTGGTTTTAATCTGGATTTTGGGCATGAATTTAACTAACAAATTAGGCATGTGTAAGACAAAGAGTATGACAACATTAGCTAACTGCAAACATAATTAA